>NQLW01000045.1:515448-528239 GCA_002312845.1 Kalanchoe fedtschenkoi | reverse complement strand
CTACCTATGTCTTCTACCCATTTCTCTCGCATCCCTCTTCCTCGCATCTCATCTCATCCTTTTTTCCAGCATTCCACCCCAAATCAAGCACCTCAGATTCTCTCCAAATCGACTATGATCTTAAGGCGTTCCTTAGATTTGGCATTTCGTAGTCTTACCCAACCTTTGTCCGCTTAGATCTGATGTTGAAACGTTTTACAGTCGCAACCATGTCACTAGATTTGCATCGATCCACCTTCCGACGCTGCCCGGACGATCTTCGCAGCCTCAACCTCAATCTATGCCAGCACTTCCGGCCAAATAGTTTGTTCCAACTCTTTATCTTGTGGGTTGTTTTTGACGATTTTCACATCCTTTTCTGGTTGCATCTATGTCAATAGATCATGTCAATCCACTTTGATCCGACTTCCAACGCTGGCTGGACTAGATTTGTGTCGATCCTCTTTTTACAGCTCTCTGTGTTGTGATGTATTTTTTGACAAATGTGCCTTTTTTGTTCTTTAGCCCTGTTCTGGGTTACTTGATTTCTATTTTGTGGTTGTGAATTTATTTTTGGTTAATGAGATACTCATGTATTATGTAATCCGTTCAGCTAAATAGTTGTTGGCTATTTTGTATTTTTTTTTTCTATTTAACTTTATCTTAGTAAAATCTAATCCTTCTCAAAAGGAAGAACGAGTTACTGAAGGTATGCCACTTCGCCGGAGCTCTACAGAAACAATCTGATTGGAAAGGAGCTATGGAATTCTCCAGCATCAGGTGAGTTTCTTTCAAAATTTCTTCTCTGTTTTGTATCTTTTATTTTATTTTATGTTACTAATTTAAAACTCACATATCTTCAATGTGATAATTGTTGTATATTCTTACTTGTTTGCATATGATCTTTGTGTTTGGGTATAATGTGTGTTTTAAATGTCTAACTCCGCCTATTTCTTTTAATTTGTATGTGACTTAAATGTCGAGATCTCAAATTTGTTAAAACTGGGGAGGCGTGGATCAGAGAGTAATTTGGCCTTCCATTCCAATCGTGCTTCGAAAACGTGTGTGCCATGTCATATAACTAGGAGCAAGCGGCGGCCAAGACAGTTTTCAGTTCTAATATATGACAATTTGGATTCTGAGATTAAGTTGTTGACTTGGTTTCTAGCATGGAAGGATCTGTAATTTGTGTGTGATGAATAAATAAAAAATAGTATTTTTCTAATAAATTGGAATTCCAAATATGTATATTAATTAGCAGTACTTTAATTTAGTAGTTTTTTATTTAAAAGTAATGTGGATGAAATTAGATGTGATGATGGTAATTGGAAATAAAAAATTAACATATTAGCATGTTTCAAAGAAAGGAAGCGTGGTAATAGGTATAGGTGTAATTTATTGCCACGCTTCCTATTTACTCTTTTAATATGAAAGCGTGGCAAAAAGTCATCTCTTAATACCACGCTTTTAATGTAAAGCGTGGTATTAGGGGAGGATCTTTAACCACGCTTTTAACACAAAAGCGTGGTATTAGGGGAGGATCTTTTACCACGCTTTTAACACAAAAGCGTGGTAATAGGTCCACTATCTATTACCACGCTCTGTATTTTACCAATTACGACGGTCGTATTCACCACGCTTGACAAACGTGGTAAAAGCTTTGAAATAAGCGTGGTAATAAGCCCCGAACTGTAGTAGTGGATGGGTATGGAAATTCAATTAATACCGTGTTGAAAATAATAATCTTTTCTTATTTTATACGAGCAGTAGAACGATGACACAAATTCACTCATAGAAACACACATGCACTAACACATGACAATATAAACGTAATGAGAACCAAATCACACGCTCAAGATTGAATAAAGTGGTTGCTTTAATGATAATTGTTTCCTCTTGCTGAGACATTATGATATTGTGTACAATTCATAGTTCCCAAAAGTAAAGTAATATCGTCCTGAGAATTTAAGATCATCTTGATCCTCACATCATCAAATATTCTAATTAATCTCATCACATAAATTAAACTAAACACTTTCTATTGTGACTTCTCTTGTGCATTTGTCTTTATGAATTATTAGGGCATCTCGATTGAATAAATTGTGTCATGTCACATGTTTGTATCATGTCAGCTCATTCTTCTCATTGAATAAATCTTCCATATCACTTTGTACATTGACTCACTTATCATAGAAATAAATACAATCAATATTTTAATGTTTAACTACAAGCATTTACACCGTAAAAAATCCGCCCCAATTTAATTCAAATTCATAATCAATATATGGTGTTTACAAGTAAAAAATACAGAATAGAAATAGTTATGATAGTCTTATGGCGTTTTTAATCATAAAGCGTCATATAAAGTATAGACAGTATAAGTCTCTTTTAAGTTAAAATTCCATATATTATTCACAAAGTGCATTGACAGGCGTATTTTTGACCATTTATATTTGTCAAGTTATGTTTTAGGGGTCAGTTGCAGCCAAATAATTTCGGGAAGTCCGAGTCGAACCCAGAGGAGCAAGTGGGCTTGCTAGGCGCAAATAACCTAATTAATATCTATTTAATTCTAGACAAGTGAGTAGAAGTTGTTGGAAACTAATCAACTAAGAACTAAAACAGAAATCAATGGCACAGAGGTAGAATCGAACAGAGAAGTTAAGCATCCTAAGATCTACTTCACCTAAGTTGTGTGCAAAACTAATCATGTGATTCAGGTGCAAATTAATCATCCAAATCATGCTATTTTGATAATTCGGTATAATAACCCAATTATTTACTATGAGTCCGACTTCTGGGTGTTTCCCACAGTAAATTGTTGACTACAATTGATTTCGTACTGTGTTGTCTCCCGATTCTGGTCTTCGTAGCTCACAAGTACTAGTCAAAGGGTTAATATACTAATATCTCCTAAACATGCAGACAAGTTAAAGGATAAACAAACTACTCAGTATTTCTAGACAAACTCCCGATTCTGGTCTTCGGTTGACTAGAAACATTGACTACAACTAGGTAGAATATCCAACCCTGCCCGATTCTGGTCTTTGTGAGTTAGAATATTCTGACCAAGAGGATAGCAAGTTAAATCCTAAATTTAATCCTTCTAGCGTGCATAATTTAACTTTAGTATTTGACTTTTTAAGGTAGTTATGATTATTAATCTATAAAAAGAAAGCGACAAGTAAAAGAGGACGGGGGATTATCTATTAGAATTATTAATTGACAAATAAAAGTACAAAATTTTTTGATTAAGTGATAAATAAAAGATGATAGAGAAAATAACTTATACATAAATTTTTTAAAAATGTATATTATAATATTCCCTAAATTTAATTTTCTTATTTGCATAGTTATCAGAACCGGACCGGAGGCCAAACTGGTCAAGGCTCCGGTTCCCGGTTTTTCTGTCAAACCGGCGGTCCAAACCGATTTGACCGTCAGTTCAATTATATATAATTATTATGATATATAAGAGTTAATAGGTTTATTATTAAAATTTTGACAAAATAATTGGATAGTCTGGTGGTATGCATGCTTGCTTAACTCATAGCAAGCTTCTACGATTTAAAAAAAATTAAAATTTAGTTTAAGTCCACTTTCATAACAAACCGATTCATATATCTGGTCCGGTTAACCTGTTTCATTAAAAACCGGTCGATTTGACCGGTTTTATCCGGTTCGTGATGCATGCCGATAATTTTTATATCATAATTTTTTGTTATATGTATTTTGAATAATTAGTTTTCAAATTTTAATGACGTACAACAAAATTTACATGTAGAGAAAAGAGCACATATTACTCATTTACAAAATATTTCATGTTACATATGAAAATAAATGAAGAAGAATCTGATGTCAGTTTGAAGCAGCCGGACAACTCACATCACCTGCAATACATATTTTATCTATTGAAATTTAATATACCTTAGCCATAATAATGCAATCATAAAAAGTGTTGATATAAATATTAAGAATATAAAATTCATATATTAATAATAATAATAATTTTAGTCCATTATGCAAATTGACCGAGCACCTAACAGCCTAGCTAATGCAGTAAACTCAGACGCTGACGCTGCACCTCTGCACAAGCTGATACTTAACGCCGTCACCAATCAGGACGCCGGTGCTCTGGCTCCCGAACGTAATCTGCGCCGGACACCTCACTTCCAGATGATACTGCCCCGAGATGAATGAACCCACCTTAAAATAAAATTATTTATTCTCAACTGGTAATGAATTTTAAAACTTAAAAATTCTAAAAACTCTAAATTCTGAAATTCTGAAAATACTAAAAGATGAAATTTGTACGGTTGTAAAGGTAAACATAATAGAACTTATAGTTTTAGATTTTGAGTATTTTTCAAAATACTCTAAAACCTGAAAAATACTCAAAATCTAAAACTCTAAGTTTAATTTATTTTTTTAAATTTGTACGGTTGTTTTTTTTTTTGTAAATATTGAGTTTTTTGTTGGTATTATTTTAGTTTTTAACATGTATTTACAATTCAGGTACATGTCTCATTTCATTCGTGCAATTACCATAAAACATACTAATTTAAACCCTATTTTTAGTTTTGCACAAGGAACCACCATGTCACAATGATATTAGTTTTTGATGCGGTGCACTTATATTACACCCCAATATAAATTGCCACTTTGCGAGGTTCACAATTGTAATTACACCACAAGATTTCAGTGCATGCCAAATAACTACTTCCTTCGTCCTCTAATATATGTCGTTTAAGGTTAATTTGAGTAGATTAAGGTGAAGTAAATGCTAGCGATTGAATAAATTTAATGAGTGGGTAGTTGGTGTTTTTTTTTAAAAAAATCGTGTAAAAAGTAAAATTGATATATTATTACAGGTGATGAATGATTTTTTATTGATTATGATAAAGAAGGTAATTAATGTTTGACATTTTAAGGTGGTTGTTGATATTAAATAGGGAAAATTACAGAAGGGGGTATGAACTCTCACATTTTTACAAATCACGGGCGTAACTATCATTTTTTGCAATTTCCAGGTATTTCAGTTTTAAGGCTGTTTTGTAAGTAAATATTTTTCAATCAAGTCCAGATCTAATTTAAACCTAACCACCCATTCATTAAATTTGTTCAACCGTTAGCATTAACTTCATCTTAATCTACACTTGCTTACCTTAACATGGGTAATTTAGGTTAGGTTAGTTTTGTTGAGGGTGAGTTTGTAATTAGTTTAAATTAGATCTGGACTTGATTGAAAAATAACTTAAAAGCGCCGTTTAAGTTACCTACCATATACAGCGCTTTTAACTTAAAAACGCCGTATAATCTAAATTCACGAACCGCTTCGTCTGCACGAAGCGGTGTTGTGTCAGAAAGCCACGAACCAACTTCCACATCGAAACGACACAAACCTTCGCACGAAGCTTCAATGGGGATGCCCTTATATTTGTATGTGTTTGTGAAAGCCGTAGAAAATGTCATTTTTGTGCTTGTCATTGTTATCATGAATCCAGCTTTGTCACTGTTTTCACCTGGTGGCTTTATTGATGAGTTTATTCAAAGATGCACTCTCTATGTGATGCAGGTGTTGGCCCAAAACACTGCCAAGATATTTTGCAGCTAATGGTGAAGCGTAAGCCAAGGCAGCTGGCGCTGCCACCAGAAAGCACGACCTTTACTGAAGAAGATGATTTGGTAATAGTGAAAACAGAGAATCATCATCCTGGTACAAGGGGCGGTATCATTAGGTGGACAGTGGGAACAGTCGTCCACCCAGACCCCAACAAAACAATTATAATTTAGTGTAAAAATAATATATTTTTATTTTTTGTACCCCAATTAAGTTTAAAAATATTTTATTTCTTATTTTTGTACCCTCATTCAACTTAAAAAAATTTTTGTACCCCAATTAAACTTAAATAATGTTATATTTTTTTATTTTTATACCTCAGTCAAATTAAAAAAAAAATTGTACCCCCAAAGTAAACACAATATAAACTGATCAAATCCTGAAATTCTATAGCCCTACCAATCATCAAAATGACGTTTTTCTAATCATTCAGATGCCTAATTTATACACGTGACAAGCTCAATAAATTTACACAAATAATATTGAATGAAATCTAGTAATTTTTTTAACAAAGAGGAAAAACAGAGTATGAAATTAAAAATTAGCTTAAATTAAAGTAAGAAATATCTTCAAATTAGTTTATCCTCATTATAACGTAGACCTCTTGATAATTTATAATCACAAGTCAGGCTCTTACTCAATAGCTTTTTAATATTCGAAGCCATTCAACTATGCACGTATTGCAATTTATTGCGGGCACTTGATATGATAGTTTTGTTGAATATCTTATCGAACCAAAATTCTAGAAGCCCAAATTAATAGCAAATTCTTGTGTGCATCGAAAATAGGATGGGTGTTCTCGCTCGAAATGATGTCGTCTTATTTTATTTTGTAAAACAACGTTGTTTCGTATGTTGTTCGAGCAATGGCTAAACGATTATTTTTAAGAAATTGAGTTTCCCTTTGGTCGCGTAATTAATTTTTGATGCAGATGATTTCATCAGGTGCATAGCTGACATATGTATTTTTGACCATTTATATATGTTAATATTGTTTCAAGGAGCTGTTGCAACCAAATAAATTTGGGAAGTTTGAGTCATACCCAATGTAGCAAATAAGGCTTGCCTCTACTCAATCCTAGAAGATTACTATGGAACTACACAATTCACTACATAAAACAAAAGTAGCTCTGCAAGGGAAGTTGTTTTCAGTTGATGAAAATATCATAAGATTTCTAATTCACATAACTTGTATGCAAACTTTTATGTTATTTTTAAAGTCCAAACAATCATCCACGAAGTATCATGTAATTTCACTAATACGACATTTCACTCAATAATTTACATGCAAGTCCGAGTTATGGATGCTCCTATTACAGTAAATTATTGTTAATAATTGATTTTGTGTTGTGTCATTTTCTGATTCTACTCTTCGTAGCTCACAAATATCAGTAAAAAAGTTATACACTAATATTTTTTAAACTTGTAACAGAATAAATAACCTACTTAATATTTCCTAGGTAAGCTCCCGATTTCAGCGTGCGGCAGTGTGCTCGATTAGTTAGTGACATCTTTTCTCCGATCTAATTTTATCCTTTTATCGCTAAAAATATTTTTAACATGTTTTTGCGTTAAATCCTAAATTCGTCCTCTATTATGAAAAGGGGAAAAACCCAAAAGGGGCCCTGAACTATCACCGCTTACCCAATTGCGGTCAGAACTACCAAGATTTTCAAAAAGGGTGCAATGAAAAAAAAAATAGACTGATTTTCTAAATTAAAATGTACCATTACATTCCAAATCTAATTATAAATTTAAGACTTAGATTTGTGTGTAAAAATATTGTCATTTGATTACCAAAAGACGTCATTTTCTTTATGTGTGCAAAATGAGCTTTTGAGTAGGAGCCAAACCTCTTCTTGTTGATTGTTTGTTGAGGTTTATATGGTGTATGATTCTTAAGAAAACCAACTAACATGTAATATTACACATTTATGCTCAAATTTCTTATAATTAAGGTTTCAACCGAACCTTGTTGAGGCCATCTTACATGCATGTGTAATATAAATAACAATCTTGGAAATTCAGGTGTTGGAAAATTATTGATCCAGGTTACAATAGTACCATCTGCACAAGAATAATCAATTTACTACTCGTAATCTATGCTTGGAACTTCAAAGATCTCATATATGAATCCTGATTTATTCCTAAATGAAAATCAACACACCTCTCAGTGGGCATAGTAAAAATCACACTTAAACCATTTATTTCACATATGAATATTGTATAGAATTTAATGAATTTAAATTTACTTTTTAATTCATACACTTAGTCAGGCTGTGTAATTTGGTTAAGAAAAATAGTTAGAAAAGAATATTCAAAATTAAGATGAGAAGAAATTTTTTATTTGGTGAAAAGAAAAGTTGAGAAAATAAAATTAAATGAAAAATAAAAAAGAAATTTAATTACAAATCAAAATGTTCTTATTTTTTCGGATCTTGCGGTTAGACAGGTGCATTACGATTCCGAGTGTCGGTTCTAATCCGCTCATCTGCTTCACAAGATATGTACGCGCCCAATTAATCTCAACGGGTTTTTTCATCTCCTTGCATTAACATTCCTCCTTCCAATTTTCGCCAACTCAACTCCATCCAAGACCCTAAAAAAAATCCATTTCTTGGGCTACAAGAATCAGTGCTCAAATCGAAGCATCAGACTTCAATCGAATTGAACAGTTTGATAATCTCGCAAGATGGAAGATGATATGAGAAAAAAAAAACAATTCCCATTAAATTTGATAAGATACTAAACAGTGTTCTTGCAAAAAATAGTTAGGATGTATGGGATGTAAGTCTTTAGTAAATTAACTCAAACACTTTATTCTATGAATGCATAGCTATGCTAGAGATAATAGTTGATTACACTTATTTATTTCATAAACTTTATTGTTACTGAAGAAAACGCATGCATTTTTTGAAGAAACTTAAAATCTATAGTGATGAAAAAAAAAACTCAAAATACCTTCTGCAAAGAACACGCCCCATAAATATCTAAAACAAACACATAAGAGGTGAAGAAATGAGAGACCCACACCCAACGACCCCGACACCCACGCCGCACAAACCTAGCGGCCACAAAACACACGTGCCTGGACTATATATCAGTGTTAGGTGTCTTATGCTCATCGTAAAAAAGTGCTACCAGCTTCTTGAAAGGTAGATGAGTTTGGAACCTTTGGCTAATACATGATTTTGATTTTGGTGTATCACATCAGTATTCATCTAAAATAATCGTGATTTTTATTCAAAATTAAATAGTTATTAATTTAAAAATTTAGATATAGATATCAAATAATGAATGAATAATACAAATAAAAACTAGACTTACAAATTACTTGACGCTTCTGCAAAAAAATCCTAATAAATTTTATTTAACGTAACTATATCATGATGAAAACCCAACATGAAGCATCATATATATTTGATCACAGGTTATATTTCCAGTATACACAAAGACAACCAACTGATAGAATCCAAGATTTGTTTGACGACAACAAGATTAGTTATCTGAGCCAGAGCAAACAACTACCGAATTACTCTCTCTGTATTTTTTTTACATGTCGCTTAAAGTACCGTGCATTAATTTTTGAAAATAAATAACTTAAAATATAAATATTATAAAATTATAATAAAAATATATTATCGAAGTAGAATTCGATACGAACAAATTGAAATCTATCATCATAATATTTATCATAAAATTTCACGTATAAAATGACAAATCAAACTCTAATGTATAAAAGAAAAACAACAAATAAAAAAGGACGGAGGGAGTATCAAATAGTCAGACAATGTTTTATTCAGGGAAAGTGTCTTTAAAAAAAATTAAACATGTCTCATGCAATCACGACTTCCCACGTAAGTTTCGAATTGAGTATATGAATTTTCAATTAAGATGAAAAAAATACAATTCCAAGATAAACGTTTTTGTTTTTTATCCAATTCCAAGTTTTCAATTTATTTATTGAACTGTCTAGTTAAACAAAGAAATAGATTCGAAGAAGGTAACTCAGAATTTATAAATAAATTAATATCAGTACATTAATTAGATCTAAATATGAAACCGTCTCGCTTTTACATCATCACTAAATAACGTCATTTTGCATAAATTATTAAAATTCAATGATAAATTTTTTTATTGAACATAACTATCTAATTCAATGAAGAAATTTAAATTCAAGTACACGCATCCAGAAATCCTGATGAAGAAATAATCAACTGCGTAGAAAAATCAGTATTTTCATGTGAAGGAAGTAGAAACAACAAGTCCAAACAAATTGATGAAGAAAAATTCACATAAAGTCATAGGGGTGTAGTCTGGTGGTAACAATTCTCATTATCTAGATTTGAATTTTGATGGTCGTATATTTGCGTTGTAATTTATATTAATATTTTTTTTTAAAAAAAAGAAAAATTCATATAAAAAATCATCACTTTCATAAATTTAACAAAATTTACGTCATGCGAAGAGAATAATAATAGTTTTAGTGGAAGATATAATACAATCATATTATGATCTGATTGAGCAGGGACAACAGAATAATTAGTGGTATCAAAGAACTTGTCACTACTACAGATCAGGGCTTATTACCACGTTTATTATAAGGCTTTCACCACGTTTATTAAGCGTGGTGAATACGACCGTCGTAATTGATAGAGTACAGAGCGTGGTAATAGGTGGTGAACTTATTACCACGTTTATTACAAACGTGATTATAGGACATTTTTACTTTTTAAAAAATTAAATTACGGATTAATAAAATTCATAATTTAATATATTTTTATTATTTAATTTTTCATAATTTACTAGTAGTGCGTCGGGCTCGGACTGTAGAACGGGAAGAACGGCGACTTCTTCACCGCCTCGACCTCCGCCGCCGCATTCGGACCGATCGACGACCGCTTCACGTCCTCCGCTGCTCCCCTCTCCTCCTCCGTCGCGAACCGATTCGCCCCCTGCGGCTTCGATGTGCAGATCCCCATACTGCAACTCCAAAACTCCACACCTCTACACGCTCCATCTACGCAGCCAATCAAACCCTAGAGACCACAGCATTCCGATCCTCTAAAGCCACATCTCCTCCCCTAGATTTTCGCGCCCAACCCCAGCCCCTCCGCAGCAGATCCGGCACTGGCGCCGGCGAGTGAGGCTGTACTCGAAGCCGCACTACTGGAGCATCACCGGACTACGCAAAAGCTCAGATCAGAGAAGTAGAGAGAAAGGTGGTGGAGGGAGATTGGAGCGGAGGATAGTGCGGAGAAAGGAGATGGGAATGAGTGAGGATATGGAGAAGATAAGGATGACTTTATTAAAGTAATATATTAATATGCATTCTTTTACCACGCTTCACATTTAGAAGCGTGGTAATTGACCGTTTTTTTGCTAGTGTCATGTTTTATATTTTGAAGCGTGGTAATAGATAGTCATTTATTACCACGTTTCGTTATTTAAAACGTGGTAATAGATTCTTAAGTGTGGTGATAAATTCATATATTATCACGTTTTACCATGTTTTTTATTACAAGCGTTGTTATTGGTAATTAGATTTTATTTTATTACATTTGAGTTGACAATAATAAGTTCTTAACGTAATAGCTTAGTCAAAAATATTTATTAAATCTTTTACATAGATTTTAAAAGAAAAACGTGGTAACAAAATTCTAATTGAAAAAAAAAATATTTTATTTAATTAATCAATTACTATGCTTTTCAACAATAAGCGTGGTAATAGACTAATGGCATTCAACCTATTACCACGCTTTTTGATGAAAAATGTGGTAATAGGTTGCATGTCTTAGTCTATTACCACGCTTTTGTTTTAATCATTATTTATTACCACGCTTTTGGACAGGAAATCATGGTTATAAGTAACGATCTAAATAGTTATCGTTTTGAACTTAACCTATTACCACGTTGTCTTTTTTCAAAGCGTGGTAATAGATTATGTCCAACTGCATACACACCAATTACCACGCTTTATATGATTATTTACCACGATCATAATAATAAGCGTGGTAAAATGTTAAAGCGTGGTAATTGAAAGCGTGGTAATAGCCAAAATCTGTAGTAGTGTGTCCTGACGGTAGATGAAATTTTTTTAAAAAAAAACTCTGATGATATTTTTTTTCCTTTTTTTTACACTAAGTTGTGTTTGGTTCGAGGAAAGTCTGAGATAAAGAAAAATAGGAGGGAAAAATTAATTCCTCCTAAATCCATTATATTTTCTCTTTGTTTGATTTGTAGTGGGAAATTTTGTGGAAAACACTAAAACCTTCTTTAAATTAAACAAATTTCCTTCAAAATTTTCATCTTAATACAGGTTAGGGGACAGAATAGTATTTACATATAATTGCGGGTAGCTAGTTGTAATATTAAGGGTTGTTATTTGTAATAGATAAAACTGTAGGGACTTGTTCTGTAAAACTGTACAAGCAGTTGAAACTGCTTAACATAACCTTGAAGAGGTGTTTTCATTTCAGAGGTGAAGATAATAAAAATTCTGGTTGATTTCTCCTCTCTGTTTCAATTTTCTGGCGAACTCCACTACTTCAGGCATTCTTATTGTCTCAATTTCACATGGTATCAGAGCAGGTTAGTCTTCTTACTTAGCTTCTTTAGAGATTAATTTTGTGTTGATTCCGTAATGGCTGGTAATGGATCGGGAAGTGGTGTTCTAGCCACACTGGCGGATGATCCGTATATAGTCAATAGTAATGAGGTTACTGGTAATTGTATCGTGAGTGAAGTTCTTGTCGGACCAGAAAATTATACGAAATGGAAGAGGTCAATGGAGATTGCGTTGTCGGGAAAGTCGAAATTAGGGTTTGTTCGAGGGGACTATCCGCGGCCAACAGATCCAGGATTGTTGTTAAAATGGCAAAGATGCAACGACATAGTAATGTCATGGCTGATTTGTTCAGTCTCAAAGGGAATTGTTGGAACCATTCTTCATGCTAAGGATGCTGCTTCAGCATGGAGAACCTTACATGAACATCTTGGTGGCTCAAATGAAACTAGATTATTTTGTTTGGAAAGAGAGATTGCGAACTTTGTTCAAGGAGAACTGAATGTTGCATCTTATTATCAGAAGCTTGTCGATCTATGGGAAGAATTAGAGGCTATGGAGGTCTTACCGTGTTGTACTCATGGTGTTGGCTGTGTATGTTATGGTTACATTGTGGCCAAGCAGCACA
>NQLW01000045.1:468980-507244 GCA_002312845.1 Kalanchoe fedtschenkoi | reverse complement strand
TCAAATGAGCTTCCGTTAGTTTTGCTTATATTTATTTTACCATGTTCATCAGATGAGCTACTATGTTCATCAAATTTGATTCTATGTACATAAGATGAGCTACTATATTCATCATATTTGATTATATGTTCATTGGATGATTGTTCATCAAATGAGCCGATTTGTACATCAGATGAGCAATTATGTTCATCAAATGAGGTGATACATTTATCAGATCTTATGATATTC
The DNA here is from genome assembly GCA_002312845.1 of Kalanchoe fedtschenkoi. Lineage (NCBI taxonomy): Eukaryota > Viridiplantae > Streptophyta > Magnoliopsida > Saxifragales > Crassulaceae > Kalanchoe > Kalanchoe fedtschenkoi. The sequence goes on along the minus strand of NQLW01000045.1, from coordinate 507,016 downwards.
ACCCGATGAACATAAATATCCATATGATGAATAAACTATTTTTTAATGAATAGAAAAATATAGATTATGAATGAATGAAATTTTTTTTTGTATTTGGATTTTTCTTTTAAAATAATTTTTTTTATTTTTATTTTCAGATTCATTTTAAATGGTGCTCTCTATGCAGTAATGACTCATTGCTATTTCATCCTTCAAGTCAGTAAAGAAAGACGTCTTAGTTGCCACAGATGTAGCCTCAAAAGGTTTGGATTTTCCGGACACCGAGGATGTTATAAAACATGACATGCTGACAGAGATTGAAAACTATGTCCATCCAAATGGAAGAAGCCAAACTGTGAAGACAAGAAGATCGACCACATTTATAAACTAAAACCAAACGGAGTTGACACTCTTGGATTTGAAGCATCTGTTGCAAGAAGCCAAACAGAGGATTCCTGGTGTTAAGGGTGCTTAAACTAGAGCACCAGAAGAGTATGGCAATAGCCAGTTCTAGGCGCAATTTTTATGGTCTGGTGGATACAGAGGGGAAATCTGATGACTGGAGTAAAGGTTTCCAAGGCTTTGAGTTGAATACTCAAAGCTGAGACATTACACATTACTTTCTACTATGGCAGTCCATCGTCGTAAAAGAGCGATGATGCAGTGCAGTAAAACCAGTGTCACTCTGCCTAATTTAATTTGTTGTGCAGTCTCTGGTCATGATATTACAAGGCTTCAAATCTTTCTGCAGAAGTTGCAGCAAACCAGCACCTTGGGTTCTCTCGTCCTGTTTTGCGAGAGAGATTTCCGTCAGTATCCGGTTTCAGGAGCCGTTGAAACTTTAAAAGAGAAATTTCGACAAAAATGAATAGCACAGGCTTTTTATTACTACCTGACATAACCTTTGTAGCAGGGCCCCTTGGAGGAGCTGCTTGCCTGAAATGCTGTCTTTGGACAGCCAGTAAAATAGTCTCCTAAGTTCCTTGTAAGTTTCAGCCATCAACACTTTCCTTTGTGCGTACTCTTCGACAATTGTCTTGGCCTCCTCTTCCAGAATTTTCATCCTTGTCTCAATCTCTTCAACCATCATTTCTCTCTGTTTCTCCTGATGCTGTTGGTTGGCACACACGACTTTCTCTGTAAATAAACAGTTGCAGCCTCTTTTGTCAACCAAAATAAAAGCAGTGGATATACTTAAGATTCTAAAAAAATTGTGAAGTAGAGCCCCAAGATGGAGACTCCTACTAATGGCTAAGTTCACCTGTTAAAACTAATAGCTATACAGACATGATGCGTACATATTTGCGGTTGTAAGAAGAGTAGAGCATTCTGAAACTACTTGCGGTTAACTACCTTGTGCCGATTTGAACCAGTTGCTTGCCCGCATGCACTTTTGAGTTACTTCTTGTTATTTCAAGAAGAGAATGAACGAAAGAGGAAGGTGCAGCAGGTGGTTGCCCTTGCCTACAGCTGCTGCTGGATGTAGTATGCAGTTGGGGAATGAAATTGCAGTTGCTAAGTTATATAGTACTAGTGGACTGGATGGTATGGCGGTGGAGGTGGAGGTGGAGGTGGAGGTGGAGGTGGAGAGCAGAGCTGTGGATGCAATATGTAGGCAAACTTTGGCTGCATGCAACTCAACACCACCCTTCTTCTTCCTCACTCATTCATGCCCTAACTTCTGACTTTTCATGGGGTGTAGTAATTCAGTTTGGTTTTTAATAAAAATTTAAATCAGTAATTAGTTTGGGAAATATGAAATCGAATCGAATCGCTAGTTTTAAAAAACCAAACCGAATAAAATCACATGGCTTGATTCGTTTCGGTTAATTTTTTTAGTAACTTTAATTAATTGAATTACTAAATAGAAGAATTTTCATATAAAATTTTAATTTTGTTCAGTTTGAAAAAATTAAAAATCAAACCAAGTCATTAGTTGTCGGTTTTTCAAAATTTGAAATCGTAATCAAACCACTAACATTCCAAACTGAACTGAACCTATCAATTCGGTCCGATTCGCTTCATCGATTTATCGATTTTTATTTACACACTCCATTACTTTCACGGACTTAACAGAGCTGAATTAAAATTAGAATTTTCGTGACACAATATGTAATTCAAATAATAATGAATCCCAATTAAATAAACACATGCCGCAACCAAGAACGAGGCAGTAGTTTTGTTCAACAGATACGATGTCGTTTATAACCTTGTTTCAAGGCTTTTTAATTCAAACAGAACATAGCTCGTGGCAAGGATCGATACAGAATGGAGCGCCGTGGAGTCGCACCCAAATGAATTCCCCAACCCAAGAAAGAGATTGTTTGTTGGCTCGTTCAATCTGCTCATAATCGAAAAATAATTAAATTTTTAATAAGATTAGTGGATGTACAAATTGATTCACCACATTCATAGTTTGTGTTAAAACAGTTTCCGTCCTCTATTGTGTATAAAGTTCTCGTAAGATTTTTAAGAGGGTTTTCATCTTTTCTACTTGCACTAGTAAAAGAAGCATCTCAAAAATTTATTCACATAACCAGAACAAGCACTATCTAAACGGAGAAAGGAGAATGTGAACTCCTCATATTTTTCAATCGTTTTTATTTTTCTAGTATTACGGGTTGCTAGTTTCTTCTTCTAATAAATAAAATGACAAACAAAATTGACAAATCATGAAAAATAACCATACCATGATTTATCATCATTTTATCTAATGTTTTTTTACTTAATCAACAAAAGAAGATAAATATAAGACTAAACGGAGATATACTAAACAAAAAATCAAACTGCATTAGTTTGGTTTTCTCTCAATATCAGGTACTCGTATGAGTCTAGACTCGTGAACCAAATAAAATAAAATAAAAAATTAGATTCACTTTTATTTTAAACAACTTTATCTAAACATTTCACTATCCATCATAGATAAAATTATTATGAAATAGGAATAGTTCAACACTCAATTATTAGAATTAAATCAAACCATATTGAGCCAAATTCCAACGTGATTTTCAAATGTATTCTCTTTGCTTCGTTTTTACGACTTTTTTGGGTTTTTATTCATACTGCCCGTATATTTAGTGTACTTTTCTTGATTGCTGGTGTGTTTTGGGGGTTTTAATCTATTATTATTATTATTATTATTTATCTGCAGTCAATGACCAAATGAAATACTAAATTTCTGGTCAAAGGTAAAACTAGGATGATTAATTATTTTCTATATATGAAATTGGTGAACTAACTCTTCATGGTGGTTTTCACCGGTGTACTTTGCTTCCCCCGTGTGTGGTCAACTCCTGCCATTTAACTCTCATCCTGAGGGTATGCAAGTTTTTGTCCTACTTTTTTCTCGAGATGCATGATCTACATATTATTCATTACTTGTGCTGAAAACTCATAGGGATGAATAGTCAGGGTCGTCTCAAAACATGATCTATCTTCTTTCTTTTATCATTTTTTATCTCTCTTTTCTTTATCCTTTTTCGATCAAAGTGGGTAGTAGCAGCAAACCACCAGTGCCTAATATATGCTTAAGTTTTGAGAGCCTTTGGTGCACAGTTGAAACAAATACTTGTGTAGAACCATACTCTCAATCAAGGAGCATTGCCGATAGATACCAATGTCAATCTGTATCTTATCTAATATTTCTCATGTCTGTTTGCTGTCTTCCTGACCTTGTTCCTAGTCTCATCTTCAACCCACTAGAAATCCAAATACAACTCATGTTACAAGCCCAATTTATCAACCAATAAGTAACCCAATACTAAAACCCAAATCAAATTTAAATCTTCAATATAGAATACTATAATCAATTCAGTTTACTACTCTTCATACTTTGATCATCAGACTAAGTAAATTCTTGCATTTGGATTGCAGGCTGAGCAAGAAGAAGCGACAATTTTACTCCTATATCAGCCAGTTATCATGCCAATGAGAGTCAAATGGAACATACAGAAGCCAAAAGGGAAAGTGAGGGATCGAATGTCCAAGGCAACTGTCGTTGAAGTCGGGAAATGATGCGCAGCTTCTTTTGCGGTGAGCTGCATATTTGTATTGGCACTTAAACCTCAATTGGTTGCAAGGCTTAATGGAACTTCCACCTCTGGTGAACCCTACTTGACCTTGGGGCTTAAAGATCAAGTTGTATTTTACAACTGTAAATTGTAATAGCGGATGTAGCATGGTTGGGCCGTCATAGTGGTAGTCAAGTAATAATTCCTCATTCTTGATCTCTCTAGTTCATACTCTACAGGTGGTTCAATATATGAGTTTTTTTTTTTTTTGTGTTTATCAAGATAATAGAAATAATGCAGGGAACGATGAAGCTAATTGACACTGTATTGAGTTTTACATGTATATCAGTTGTGTTTCAGTTTCAATAGAAAGTTCAACATTTCTATTCCTCTAGCTGAAATTGTTCCTCCTCCCTCAGGCTGCCTCAGTCAACTGGAATCTCAACCTCCATTTTTAAGTCAGAAGTACCAAGGACCTGCAAGATAATGACAAAAAATACTATAAAACTAACAGAGTCCAGAACTTAAGATGCACAGGTATTCCTAGTGGTGTTTGAATTAATTAAATCAGAACCGCCAAGAAAGATTCTCAATTTCCCACCAAGTGAGTATCTAATCCACTTAGGCTCCCAGACATGGATTGGTTATTTTGGTTTTGTGATGTTCATGTGTATAGGAACAGATGTACCTTTACAAAGTCGTCAAGTACCAAATATGAATCTCTTGAGTAACCAGATTCCTTCAAAACTTGGGTCAGAACTCGCTGTGACAAGAATATATACAGTTTGAGTCAGTAAAAACACGTGTGAATTGGATAAGAATGAGCAAGCAGGTCTTAAATCCAATATATTCGGCTAGAGGAGTATACTAGTAGTTACCATCTCTTTATGCACGGTAGGTCAGTTAAACAACATCGCTATCTAACTAAGAATTCATAAATGATATTTATATCCTCTCTGCAGTTCTGTGCTATACAGAAGAGATGTAAGACCAGTTGGTGGAAAATATAAGAATTCCTCAGTCAGCATAAGAGGCTTTTAAATGTTGTCTGTGAGTCTCACCCCCCAAAAAACAACATACGATGCACCCCAGACTAAATCTATCCTCCCAAGTCCCACCCAATAAACCGGAAAGATTTTTTTTTTTGTTTTAACTCGAAAGATTTATATGTCAGTTTTGTATCACAATGCTGTTGAATAGGAAATCATTGAAATACACAATTCTTGTAATATTAAATGTGTATATTTATTCTAGGACTAGCATAGTTTCATTGAAGGAAGGAAATAGGTGACTAATCTGTTGAAAACATTAATAACTCAAGATTACCTCTCGTTGCTCATCAGACATAAACGGGCCACTCAAATCACGCAGCACTTCAAGTATGTCATCAAAAGAAACCTTCCCATTATAGTCTGTGTCATACACTTTAAAAATAACTGCCAAGGAAGCCATTTCAACATCAGAGCACATAAGAAAAAGCAAGGTGTGACAGGGAAAACACAGGGAGAAAACTACTACGCTTCATTTCATTATTTTCTGTTTTTATTTCCTCAAAGAGGTTTTGCTACTTTCTTCCTAAACAAGTCACTCTCTGATTTCACACAAAACGTCACTTATAACAAAAATATTATACTTCTTAAAATATTATAAGTATTTGGCTCATCATAATTTCATAATAAGACATCCATACCATCAAAAGATAAATGTGTCATGAAGTAATAGATCATTGAAAAACTGTTGGTTCGACATCAGTCATTTAGTAATATGCAAACTTAGCGTTATTTTCCTGCGTAAACTTAAGGTCAGAGAGAAGCGCGTACATTCTATCTTTTTCTGTGTGCTTGCCTTTGCGCTAAATGCGGATAAAAAGGCCACAAAATCCTTGAAATTCAACCCATCAACCATCTTGAGCAGTCTCTATAGCGAGCAAAGATAAAGAGTGACAAAAGAGTACAAACAATTAAGATAAGATGCAAACAAATTAGCAAATGTATACAGATAAGCATGGCACCTGAGACAATGGGTTCATAGCGAATTCCGGTACAGACAAGAATTCATCAGCAGAGATGAAGCCCTTGGCATTGCGATCAAGTTGGCAAAACCGCTGATACAGCGACCCGATTTCCTGCTGAGAAACTGAAGTCCACACCCAAAAGGATCAAACTTGAGCCATAACAAGTAGCAAAAAAACTGATGAGAAAAGGAAGTAGCTAGATATTCCAACTCACATATATTGTTGCAGTGTTCTTGTACTTCTTCAATGTCGTATTGAGTAAGCATTGAGGATGTATTCCCCATCGCGCCTCTCACCCTGCAACTCAAAAATCTCAATCAGACCACGCTCGTCGTAATACAAAATAATCTGACCACGTCAACAGGTGGACAGACAGACGATACCAGATCACGCTTCCAAACAAAGTCGACAACAAGAATCCCTCTGTAGGACAGTTGCAACTTAACAGCATAATAAAAAAAAAAAAACTCTCAAAAGGGGTCACAGAAGATTGCAATCTATGATTAAAAGAGAGACGGTGGGAGAAGAGGGCGCACCTGGGAGTTGGAGCAGATCGAAGAAGATTTCTTGGTTTGTGTTATATTTTGAGGGAAATGAAAAGAAGATGGGCAATTCAGATTAAGAATTTATGAAGTTTTGAGGAGTGAATGGAAAGGTTGGTATGATCGAGTGGCTTCCTGATAGCGTTGATAATCTTCGGCCTTATCGACCTCAGCAACATACATCTCTTGACAGTTATTTTACTTTTTTTTTCTGTCTTGTTTTCACTATTATTTGGTAAAACTACAAAAAAAAAAAAACAAAAAAATATGAGTACGAACCAATGTTCTAAAAAATGTTAGACGGTGAGCACAACACTTAGTGAGTAATCGGCTAGTTGACGATGATTAATCGTACAGTTGATCAGAGATATATATATTAATAATAAATTTAATAATTAATTATAAACATATATGTTTAAAAATTATTATTTTCAATAAAAAAATAAATCTAGAATAATTAATCGACTAGGCGGAACGTTTCACCACCGTCAATCGATCTGGAACGAAAATTTTTAGAACACTGATATGAACTATCATACTTAATAAAATCGCAAATTCAATTATCAAATTTTAATATTCCAAATAAACAGTCATTTGACATTGTTCTATATGATTAAACCGAAATATGTTAGAACATTTTTTTGAATTGTGCTGATTTTTTCATTTCTTTTATGATTATTGATCATAGCAATTAGTTGGTATGGTGGTAAAAACTATAGCTTGTGTCCTGAATTTCAGTTTCATTTACATAAACATGCAAAAGTAGATTGCTCCAAGCTGTTAATAAACTAACCATTCCATCTGTCCTGTCTACCACACAATCAACAAACTACCAGTTCAAATCACCAAAAAATCTGGTATGCCTTCATCGGTTGGAATTGCAAAACATGGGATGAAGAGGACATAAAGGTACTTTTTAAGCCAACTTTCAGGAGCCTCCTACTTAGCTTTCTTCTCTTTGTTTCTTCTACCTTGCTTGGTCGTCTCACCACTAATAAATATTGGCGAGGTCCTGATTTGGGCTTAACCAGATGAAAACCCAATTTATAATCTGAGTTGCCATCTATCTCGACCAGTGCTGTATTCTCAAGGTGCTAGGATTGCAGTATTGCCACCGGTTGAGGATTGTTTTGTTTAAGTGGAGGGAGAATTACAAAAAAAGGGTATGTACTACCACTTCTTTCAATTTAAAGGGCATTACTATCAAATTTTGTAATTTCAAGGTTTTGGACTCTTATGAAATTTATTAATTTTCAATTCACCCCCATAAGTTTTTGTATTTATGAAATAAACCTGTACATTTAAATTTCAATGTAAATTAATTAAAATAAATTATTAAATTAATTTAAAATAATCCTTATATAAAAATTCGAGACAACAGGTTGTTCGCATTAACTATGAAAATAATTTAATTTAAGAATCTATTTTAATCAATTTAGAAAGGTGTTGATTGACTTAGTCAACACGTTGACATTGAAATTTAAATGTACGTGTTTATTTCATAAATATAGAAACTTATGGGGGTGAATTGAAAATTATTAAATTTCATAAGAGTCCAAAACTTTTTAATTGCAAAATCTGATAGTAATGTCCTTTAAATTGAAAGAAGTGGTAGTACATACCCCTTTTTTGTAATTCTCCCTTTAAGTGTATTAATATCTGTTTCGACTGCATAATTTTGAATGTGGTATCTCGATCAGTGTAGATTTTCATCAGTGGTATTCCCTTTTTGATGACATCTTTGTGAGAAGATTTTTGCTGTGAGTGTAGTCATGTTGAATGTCGTCTCCACCACAAGTTCATCTCATGGCCCAAACTCAATGTCTTATCTGAAATTTCCAGAGAGTGCACCAGACCCAATCCTCAGATTCTTAAAATCATTCACAAATCAGCACCTTCATCTGCCAAGTCATCATCTCCATCCAATCACAACAATGCATCAGATTCTCCAAAACCAAAACCAATCCCAGGTGTTGCATCTTCATCCACCAGCTCCACCATTTAGTCGCTCATTCCTCCCACCATTGTTCCTCACCAGCTTAGTCTTCGACACCCCTCTTCAACATTTCAGTAGAGGGTCTATCCTAGGTGAACAACCCAAATGGCTTCTCTGGCAGCATCAACCGCGGCCGCCACTCTTGGCAATCCCAGCCATTAGATCTAATTAAATGAAAGGCTGTGATTAGTCCACTATTTACAATGAAATTACCATTTACATTTGATCCCTTCTATATATATATATGGGCGGTTCCACTGAGAACCACAAATCTGGTGAGAACTGAGAATTCAAGGCAAAAATGGCATGTTATATCTTGTGTCTTGTGTTTTCTGGATGCGTGTTGTGTCTTGTGTCTTGACACATGTCCACCCTCCCAGCCATTAGATCATCTCATCTAACAGTACAGATTGAGTTCTCAATTCTCACCTGGATTTGGGGTTCTCAATTGAACCTCATTCTCTCTCTCTCTATATATATATATATATATATATATATGAAATTTAATTTGATCAGCATCTAACATGAAGTTGCTGAAGGTGGGAGGTCGACAAAGCATCCACAAATGAAATGACTTCACCTAATCTGTCTTCTCAATCCCACACATAATACTCAATCTAATACGTAGCATAGAGACTTTACTTACCTAATGGATCACATCAAACAAGAAGCAAATAGATTCAAGGATTGCATCAATGAAACAAACTACGAAATTTCAATGTATGAAGCACCTGATTCGAAAACTCAAGGATTTTCTTATTATTGCCAATTTTCGTACAACCACAGTTCGACTCCCAGCTCCCAGATTGAGACCGAGAGCACGAAAAACAGACTACAAAACCGATATCATCGAAACAAGTCAGATAGTATTACTCCAATTTTGGGACAGGTAGAATGCAGATATGGTGTATCATAAATAAAAACTCTCAGTCAAATCGTTATTTCTCTAGAGCTTCAAGGGGCGTCTTTGCGACAATGGAGAGTGCGTGCAGCCCTGATTGTAGCTCATCATTCAACAACCCATAAACCATCTGGTGCCGTTTGACCAGGCTCTGTCCACTAAACTTCTCCGACACAATCTTAACATTGAAATGTGTCTCTTCTGCCCCATCCTTGACTGCGGCGTGGCCGGCGTGCTGGTGGGAAACATCTTCAACTATCAAAGTGCTGGCTTCTAAAGCTTGCAACTTTGCTCTTATTCTGCTTGCCCTGGACAGCAATGCATTTGCACCTTCGGAAGCCATTTTCCCTGTGATCAGAAATATGCTACTACACATCAGTTCCCAAATAAAATTTAACCCCAGAAGATGAACTGCAAAAACTGTAACAACACCATATACAAATATCTTAAGCTCCAATATCAATAAGCAAAAATATACACAAAAATTTAAATCTAACAACGGGAAAAAAAATTATGTGCGAAGAAATTTCTACACGGAAGAGAATTTGCTATAAAATCAAAGCGCAATCAAAAGAGATGAAAAGAAGAGGTTGCCTAACCTAAAAGGTGAAATTAGGGCTCGGATTTGGCTGGCACGAAGCTGACCGGAATGCTAGCCGGAAGCCGGTCAGCTGAGATGAGCTTACAAGCGATGGACAGAGGCTGAGCGGCTGCCCCTTTCTAGGTTTAACTCAGATTTCATTTAATTATTTTTTTTAAAGTAAAATATATTTTCCAATTTGTAGCGATTAATTTTCCATTGTGCTCATTCCAATATTTAATTACAATGTTTGCCTATTCTACCATACTGGCCTATTCTATTTTCGATTTTGATTCAATTTACAAAATTGAAAATGACATTGACGTTTTGCTTAGAAAAAATTGAAAATGACATTTCTATTTGTTGTGATGACATACGTATGTAAGATCTCTTCTGAGCAAAGCAGGAATGTCATTTTCGATTTCTTTAAAACAAACCGTCAATATCATTCTCAATTTTATTAATGGAGGTAAAATTGAAATAATATATAGTTGAAATTAAATTGTGGGATTTGGACAAATTGGAAAAAAAAAAATCATTTGTAGCGAATTTGTATATATATTAGGACCCGAAAGCATAACAATTAACAATCTATAGTATAAAATACATATTCAATTATTCAAATTATATTGGAAATTATTTAATTAAATTTGGCAGGAGCTGTTATTAATATTTTGTAATTTGTATGCTACTCTACAGAGAGGCATAAATCACCAAATATAAATATTTTATAGATGAACAGTATCATAATTTTTGATTAATTTTTATTATTAGTTTTTTAAAAGACGATCCTCATAAATTTTATAAGATATGAGCTAAAAAGTGTGACTCATGGCTATACTGAAAACAACTCAAAATATCTAAGAAAAAAAATAAAAGTACAAAGCTAAGAGGATGACACCCAGCCCCGAAACAAAAAAAACCAAGACAAAAAGCAAAACGAACTAAATGAAAAATCCTAAGAGTTCTTGTAGAAGAGGGTATGACTAGCGCCTAACCAAAGAGCAAACCTCACATCCGAAGAGAAATCTGATATCCCAGAAAAAGTAATAGAGCCAAACTCATGAGCGAAGTTCGTCAAACGATCAACAACTTCATTAGCCTCCCAAAGAACATGCAGCACGTTGACCACCTCGATTTCCGACTGAACCATGCAAAGGAAGTAGGAATATTTTCAAAAATTGGAGATTCTCCCAGAATACGAATTCACAAAGGACTTCGAATCCGACTTAGTCACCGAAATAGAAAGACACATTTCCTTTGCAATCCGACGAGAAGAAGCTTGTATATAAAATAAGGCATGCCAATAAGTTTTATTATAAGATCCTTCGCTCGAGCACTAGCTCTACTCATTGATGTTAAACTTTGTAGAAAGCATAGATCCAAACATGAGACTCCCCTAAGCATTGAAAGTCTCACTGGGTGTAATGGCGTAAGCGTAGGCCGCTTGACCACATGGATTGAGTCTTGTTAGGAGTAGAGTTGCAAATGAGCCGAATCGAGCCAAGTACTTGTCCGCTCGTGTTTTGCTCAACTAAATTTTAAATCAACTTGATCTCGGCTAGACCTCGTCGAGCTTAGCTAGTTTAAATTTTTCCAAGCTCGAGCGCGGCTCGAATTTAACTCATATATCATGCATTAAAAAACTTTAGCTCTGCTCGATTAGTAATCTCTTCAATCAACTTAAATGATAGTTATCCCATGCAACTCCAACATTATATAAAATATGAGCTCACTTACTTAATATATGGAAATTGTTTTTTGTCTGTTGCCAAGGAGAAAGTTGTGCAACTCCAACATAAGGCTAACTGATCTTTCCGGATCCACCTGGTGGGATCTTTCGCCTCAAAATACACCCAATAAATGTCCATAGAATCTTAAAGGTACAAAATAATGCGTATGACGAAGAAGAAAATGCAGTCATGACGACCCAAAAAGCTCATCTGGAAATACGTTTGCCTCCCCATTTTTTTTTTTTGCTATGAAACACTTGTGTTTTGAATAAGGGGACTCCAAAGGTTATATTTTCCAAAATGAATTGAATCATGTGTTTAATACACAGTTTTTGCTTCTTAGAATGGCCAATCAATGTAGTTTTGTGGCCCAATACGGATAATGTTTGTACTAATATATGAGTTTGTAATAAAAAAAATAAAAATAAATGTGTTATATTCATTACTTGTATATTCATATTCTTTACTTGCATATGTATATTCATCACTTATATTCATATTCTTGGGGGCGGATCAAGTGAAAATCCTCCTGAATATGTAAATTGTGGACAAATTAGATTCATTGATCACATTTCATCCGATGGACACAAATCTTTACAGATTTATTATTTAATATTTTGAAAATCCGATTAATTCTTTATTAATAATTTATTAGATTTGTTGCATGATTCTCTCCTTTAAATGAGGAATGCAACGTTTCATTTTTGTCTCTCACATTTAAAATGTTTTTACTTTTTCATCTCTCTTTTAAGTTATTTTTTTTATTTTGGCATAAATAAGATGTTTTTCTCTCTTTCACGACTGATTTCTGTTTTGTCATAAATCATATTTTTATTGGTGCACATTTCACAGATGTGCACCTATTTAAAACTTAGAAACATAGATGTGCACCAGGAATACAAATGTTCACTCATTTAAAATCCAGAAAAACATATGCGCGCCAGGAACACTGATGTGCACCCATTTAAAACCCAGAAACACATATGTACACCAGGAACACAGATGTGCATTCATTTAAACCCAAAAAATACAGATGTGCACCAGAAAACATATGTGCACCAGTTTTAAACCCAGAAACACATATGTGCACCAGAAAACATATGTGCACCAATTTTAAACCCAAAACTCAGCCAATGAGAAGTTAAGATTTGAAATCGGATGATAGGGCCAAAGGAGTAGATTGGAGGAGACGCACTGCCATTTTTGTCATTGTTGTAAAATTGGTTGGTGGGGGTTGCTCCAATGATGAGATTCACGATCCAAAGTGTGCGGATAGCGAGACGGTTGGGAGTCGAGGAGTGAGGGACGGACTGGAGTGCAGATATGGAGACGGGATCACTGCTGCGTTGCGGGAATGACGAGAGGACGTGTCGGCGTTTTCTGGTTGTGGATTTGTGACTCATCAAACATTATCGTTTCGAATCTCATATTGTTTAAAATCAAATATATAATTATTTAAAAAGATTTGATTATAAAACAAGATATGGTAAGAGTAAAAAATGGTAACTGATTTTAAAACTTGGATATGATTGCATAATAATTTTTTTTAATTTTTTAAATTATAGATATATTTTAATTATGGAAATTCAAATCAAATCATGTCCGTTAAAATCGATAAATCTGACGAATATGATTAGTTCACAGTTTACATATTCAAATCGGTTTTCATTTGATCCACTCCCTCATATTCTTTACTTGCATATGTATATTCATCACTTGTATATATATATATATATATATATTCATCACTTGTATATGTATATTTATCACTTGCATACTCATATTCATCAATTGCATACATGTATTCATCAAATTTATGTATACATATTTTAATGGATATAAATTAGAAAAAAATACGAATTTATAATTTTTTTAATGTTTATAAATCAAACTGGTATTTTTTTAAAAAAAATTTTATTTCTATATAATTTTTTTGAATTATTTTTAAATTTCATGGGTGTTGTGCAATAGTGTTCAAAACGATGCCATTTTTAGCTAATCAAAACGACGTGTCTCTGAAAGCAAGTGCTCCGGAAACATCCAAAAATTTCTGATTTATTAGCTCTACACTTTTTATTTTACTCAAAGTTATTTAATATATCATTAAATTCATCTAAAAACAATGATTTTATAACCAAATGCTTTTAAGGCATATTTAGTTAATCAAATGAATATGTCAGATTCATCATATGACCAAGCTATTTATAAGATGAGAAGCAGTTGATGAGCAGAATTCTTTACATGAATCTGATTTGACTGGAAGTTGTAGTCCCAAATGGATCCGGAAGACCTTGAAAGGTGAGCGCCACAACTAGTATTGTAGCACGCAAGAAATCTCCATTATTGAATATTAAACAAATATCTTTACCCATATAATTTATCTATAACAAATGAATCGCTGTATTTTGTTGCTCTTAATATGCATCATTAAGAGGTGGTCTATTAATAAAAAGAGCTTTCAGCGAACCGGATCGTTGTTTGTTCAGTCCGAATGAGAAAATTTTCAATCGGTTTCATTTCTTCTAGATTTGACATCCAATTCGTTCAGAGCTGTATGATATTGAAGTTCATGCTTATCTCTTTCCTTCCATCACCCAAAATCACAACCTCCACCTCCACCTCCCAGATTCATCTTCAACAACCTCCTTCTGGACCGCCTTTCATCTCCGTCACCCACTGATCTGGTAATGTCTTTCTTTAAGATGGTGATCGATTCGCTGAGCCCATTCCTCCCCTCTGATTCATTGGGATAGTGAAACCCTAGTTCGACCGATCAATTGATGGAGGGCGGTACAGCGGCGGTAATTCGGGTGGCAGCCAAGGAATGAGTGACGTTCAAGCTGAAAGGCTACTTTGATTTGGTGAAGGAGGTTGATTAGGCAGTAAGGGCTGAGGAATTTGGGATGGTTAGTGAAGCGATTTTGCATTATAAGAATGAGCAGAGGATTCTTGTTGAGGCTGGTTCCACCGTCACGATGTTGTATATCAGACCTAGGTATGAAACATTATTAAATAATTTTTGGTATGAGCATGTTGCAAGCTAGCGACTTTGGATGCTGGTTTCATCAGATAGTGTTGGGAATGTTGCACTTTGTGATTATTTCAGAGGCATGAGTAGCAGGGTTCTCATTATTGGGAGATGGCTGGCGGTTCATTAGTGTCCATTGCGGCCTCCTTCACACAACATAGTTTCAAGACTACACTACTGAGTATTTAAGCATGTTGACTCATCTTGCCGAGGAGAACCACACTACGAGAGCTGAGGTGCATACGGCTAGAGAGCGAGCAGATGAATCTGGAGCTAAGATAGTGGCCCTACGAGTCTAGCAGAGTCAGTTGATCAAGGTGCACTTGCAGTTGCTACCTCTGGGATCATAACTTCCGGGAGTCTAGCCGCCTCACGACCCCACCTTGAGCATCCTATTGTAGTTTTGTGTATTAATGCAATTGAACTATGCCAAATAATAATATTATTTTTTAATAGAAAATGTTGCATTTCTGTGATAAGCAAAGCTTAATAAGGAAATAAGATTATAAATTTTTTTTATAATTTAATTCATCAAATATTCTAATCAGAAACAGGCTGAGAACTACATACACATCCACTGCAGATAAGTGACCGAGACATTAAATGGATGGTTCGTGACAACTTAACTTCATCAATTATATTCAAAGCTTATACCTTTATTGAAGCTTGCAAGTAGTTGGAGGAACTTGGTTACAAAAATGCTATTTTTGTGATTGTTAATCATTTTGTGGTGCAAGGTGCTATATAAGGGCCGAGCTATAATGACATGAAATTTAACTTGCTTCGGCAATGTGCATGCTTTTTAAATTCTTACTATGGTTGGATGTGTTCTCATGTTTTAAGAAAGGACAACTACCTAGTAGATTAGATCATCAAAACTTCTATGAATGACTTCCCTAAATGAGCTTGGTCCGGGTCTTTCTTGTAGAGTTTTGTCTAATATTTTTTGTTTGAGTATTTATTTGTAGTTTTTTCACATGTATTTTCAATAAAACAAACAAACATGTCAATAGAGTCATTGAATCTTTACCAACTAGGTGATTTCTTAATAACCAACTCAAAAGCACACGCTTAATTACATTATACTAACATTTATCGAAAGATAAAATGGGATAAAATATTTTTAAAAAGTTAATTTTCCTACTTCAAAATATAAAAGCATTTATTAGTTCTTGAATGTACAAATCAATCTCCAATTTTCATATATATGCTCTATTTAGATTTTGAAAAATTGTAAGGGAATATAATCAAAGATGGAAGGGGAAGTGAATTTTCCATCGAAGAGAAAAAAAATTATATTTGTGGGCTATAATTTATAGTCATTTTTATGGCACATCAAACATTAATAGTTATTTTCCCCCAAATTTTATACCACCCCACATATTTTCAAAGAGAAAAACTGAAGATAATAAATATTTTGTTATTCATAGCTCAAGTAAATAACAAATAGAGACATTTTCTCGCGCATATGAAATAACATACTTTCAAAAGAATTTAAATAAAAGGAATTTTGATTTCAATAAAATATATTTAAAGGGAGTGATTTTAGTTGCAATTGGACTATCGTTGAGCTTGAAAAATATACAATCTTAGCCATGAAGGCTAGAGAGACAGGCTATCTAATGATACGATGCAAGCCTATTTTATGAGTTCAAGAAATATTATATTAGAAAAATTTCAAAGATTGAAGTAAACTGAGCTTGAGATACAATCATACTCGATAAGCTTCATGATTTGAGCTCTTGAGAAGGAGACATTCTGAAAGACAATATTATTCCTAGATCTTTGTGTGTGATAGATATCACCAGAGATAAAAGGAAAGCAGGCCTGTTTAAAAACTTAATGAGGAAAATTTCTAGAGGCTGGCCATTATATTATTTAAGCCCCTGATGAAAATGAGTTACAAGATGATAGAGAAATGGAATAGGAGCTTATTTGATGAGTTCTTGAGTATGTTGATGGTGAAAGAACAAATGATCTAAAGTAACTATATATGTATAGACTCGGCATAAGTCAATATCTAGAAGACCAAACATCAACATCATAGTCTTCAGAGAAAGTTTGTCTTGGCAAGATAGATTGAACATGAAGTTGTGTTTCAGGTATGAGAGTTTACTCAATACAACGTGAAACCATGGGGCTTTGAATGACCCTGATTCATATGATAGTAAAATGATTTCAGTGAAGAAGGGATACATGAAATCTTCTATGTAAGAGCACCACTAGTTAATGAACAACAATACTGGGCTAAGTCTTTATATTTAAGCATATGCTTCACCGTCAACGAATTTGATACTTTAAAGGAAAGAGCGCATCAAGATTCTGATTTGATAATTTATGAATGCAACCACTTAATCCATAATTAATCAGACTTACGATTGAGGTCCCAAGTTTGTGAGAGAAACATAGATGAATTGTGAGTTGCTGCCTTGACACTGAGACCACTATAAGAAGTTTGGAGACAGACTCTTTCAGCAGAAGATAGAAGCTTGTTCTCTCATGATTTGATTTGAGACTTAATATAATAATAGTGCAATCTTAGGCTCAGAGGGACTTGAAATGTACGGGAACTCCCAAATATTTACTAGCAACTACCCTTAAGAGAAGCCATTCAGTAAATATCATGCACTCACGAGTGAGATCCCACCAAAGAACGACTTGGACTTAGATCAGTTAACAGTGAGACCTGAAACATCACCGAAAGCATCCCTAGCTTCTTTCACTAGACCTCGAGACTAAAAATCACCATAATAAAGGAAAAAGAGGTGATCAACATAAATAAGATAATTCAAATTCAGTCTGGTGCACCCTGGATGAGCTTTAAAGAGCCGATTGGCAAAAACGATTATGAGCATTCTAGAGAAAAACTCCGTCACTAGGGAGAAAAGAAGAGGAGATAAAGGGTAGCTCTGTCTGATGCCAGCTTGTCCTGAAAAATAACCCTGGATTCTACTCTTGAAGACAATACAGAAACTTGTACATGTGATACAACTAGCCATCCATTTGAGACAATTGGGAAGATATCTATAATATTTCATCAACTTCAGTAGAAAGTTCCAGCTAATAGAATAAAAAGCTTTCTAAATGTCAATCTTGAGGCAACTACTAGGGGAGATATTCTTTTAAGAATAACCTGAGATCAAAGATTATGCTTGACTAATATTATGAATAATGCTTCGACCTTCAATAAAAGTTGCCTCTCTTGATTCACAAACTTTTTCACATAAAAGTGCATCCTGATACCGAGAATTTTAATTATTACTTTGTAGATAGTATGACATAAGGAAATTGATTTGAAATCGTTAGAAGTAGAGGGGACTTGCTTCTTGAGAATAAGAGCTAATATTATTGAGTTTAAGCCCTAGGCATTTCATTGAGTTTAAGCCCTAGAATAGTTTTGAAATGATAGATCAAATGCTCTTTGATTTGAGAAAGGTCCTTAGTTCGAATTCCACTCGGGCCTTAAAGTCTGTTAATAGAATTTTTTGTCATTCTATTCTTTAAGAAAATATGAAAATAAGCATTATTCAAATCTTCATGCTTACCTCACTAAATTTTGGATTGCTGATGAAGATGAATAGCTTTCATCCTTTTCAAGTTGATGAAGGTGTCCGAGCAGCCACTTTCTTCATTTTGAAGGTCACAATCGAGAGGTTCATGTTGCAGACAACTTTTAATATGAGATAAGGCTACTATATCGTATTAGACTCATTCATAGATACCACTGGTAGTCTTCTCAAAATGGTCATTAAGATCTTTGCTGAGAGAGGCTTCAATTTGGAGAGGACGCAATATAGGTCAAAGTAAGGATCTAAAATACTCCAAGTGTCTGAAATCGCAGCTAGAAAATCAGGAGCAAGAGTTATCGTATTGCTAAATTGAAATCTAAGTTTAAGAATAGGAAAAGCACCATTAATCTCCAGAATATCTGGAGAGTGATCTGAGATACCTAGAGCCAGGAAGACAACTTGACTAGAAGGGAATAATGTGAGCCAATCAGTGTTACATAATAACCTATCCAGCTTAGAGAATATTTTGAAAGCACTATCTCTCTTATTATACCAAGTAAAAGTAAATCTAGTGAAAGGACTGTCCATTAAAAAATATGGTCTTCAAGGCTTGACAATTCATCAATGTCTCTATGAGTAATAGGATCTCCACTGAGCCTCTTAGAACGATGCATGATGTAGGTTGTAGTTGTAATCCCCCATAACCAACCAGGTTATAAAACAATCGAAAGCTACACTTATCAAGCCAGTCCGTAATGAGACTCCATTGAGGCTTGATTAGAAGCATAGACAAACGATGTCATAAAACATGATTCATCATGCATATGAAACAATGAATGAGTAAAAGAGTAGTTGATATGGCAGCAAAAGACTGAATAAAGTTGAGATTCCGCCCAATGAGAATCCGATCATGATCACCAATGTCAAAATTATGAGTAAAATTCCAGTTACCTCGAGAAAAAAATATATTGGTGAATGGACAAAGAGAAGGCTCTAAAAATTTAGACTCCACTTTATCAAAGCACTGAATATGGTTTGAAGTAACAAAGTGCAATACCTTCTTTTATTTAAGAGGAGAATTTAAACCTCTAATATTCCATATTGAAAAATTAATCATGTGAGAGTATAATGAAGATATTATAGGTGGTAGTATCACTTTGAAACATCATCTTCTTTATTGAGGGATGATGTCTGATTGGCTTTTATTTCATCTTTTTCATTAAGAGAGAGTGCTTGATTAGCTTTAATTGTTTAGGCCCAACCCTTGATCTCATCCGTTACACCACAGGTACAAATTCTTGAGCATCATTTGGAGGGTGAGACTCCAAGGTAGTGGAGGCCTCAGATAAGAATTTGAGAAAGAACCCCAAGCAGACCCCTGAAAAAACTCTAGATAAGAATTCAGGTTGCGCGACAGCCAAGGTCTCGGGCTGCTTCACATGTAAGTCTCCCATGATACCAAAAACAGTATACGAGGTCTCAGACAGCGATTCAGTCAACATCACAATTGTAGAATTCAAAGCGTAGGGCAGGCTAGACAAGACTCCAAGCAGCATGGTAAACATCATAGGCGCAATAAGCGGAGAAGTGGTGAAATTCTTAGTAGAGTTAGGCATCTATTCTTCATGAATAATATTAAAAAAACAAGGGCATCCTCAGAGTTGAGATGAGACTGGAACTCTTTGACACTATGATCATATGGCTTCCATTCGTACACCACTCGTTGCTATATAATCGTGCCTTCGAAACCATATATGTTGATGATATATGAAGTTCTAATTCAACACTTATCTCCACACAAATCTTACCAAACTAGAAACACTCTCATTTAGCCGTAACCTCATTGGCACAAATGGGGACTCCCACTACACTAGCTATATTGGCTGGGATTCAAACAAGACAGTTTTATCCACACAGGTAGGATCTTAGGAACATCAAAATAAAACTTTAAATCGGAACGTCATGGTTGTAACATGAGCGGCCGATTGTCAAAGGGCCACAAATCATTCTCCATAACATCCTCCATGACAACTTATGATTGAAAGTAGAAAAGAAACACATCACGCCGATGTTCCACCACATTCTCAACCTTCATCTCCGACGAATATAGTTTCGCATTGTGAACAAGGAGGGTGCTAATATAAACCGAAAACATAACCGACAAGAGTACGTTATCAATTATATATTCCCTCCTCCTATGTTTCAAAACCAGTCACACATCTGCACTAGCTGCATGCGACATATCATACTCGAGCTTCTATCCTATTTTAATTCTCCTATTACCAATCACCACAGAGGCTCAGGTTCCCATTATCTTCATCGAAGATTGTCTCTCGTCCAGCACAGCTTTTTATTTCATTGTGTACATCAGAAAATAAATGATTGACCGGATGAGTCAGAAGAGACAATAACCAAGCAGCGTCTGCCAATTAGGGACGGTGACCCTACCAAACAGTTACCCTAATTACCCATTTCTTGTTGGAAGCGCTTAGTAGGATTTTTTTTAAACCCCCAATTGATTATTATCATCAATTGTAATTTTTTAAGATTTAAATTAAAAAAATTTAGAAAAGAAAAAACAATAAAATTAGTAAGAAGGGCCAGGAGAAGACCGCAAATTTTTGGGTACTTCGGGAGTACCTACTCTCATTTGCGATGTCGTTTTAATTTTGATGAAAACTACGTCGTTTTACGTTTTACATATTAAACGCACCGCACAACTAGTGAATATAGAAGCATAACTGATGAATATTCACCAGTTGTGCTTCTATATTCACCAGTTGTATATAGAAGCATAACTGATAACTATTCATCAGTTGTGCTTCTATATTTACCAGTTGTAAAGCACAACTAGTGAATATTCACCAGTTCTGCTTCTATATTCACTAGTTGTATACATAAGCACAACTGATGAATATATAAGCATCACTGATGAATATTCACCAGTTGTGTTTCTATATTCAACAGAACTAATGAATATTCACCAGAACTGATGAATATTCACCGATTTTATATATAAGCATAACTGATGAATATAAAAGCACAACTGGAGATTATTCATCAGTTCTGGTGAATATAGAAGCACAACTGGTGAATATTCATCAATTCTGGTGAATGTTCATCACTTCTGCTTCTATATACAACTTGTGAATATAGAAGCACAACTAATGAATATTCATCAGTTTTGTTTCTATATTCATTAGTTATGCTTATATACACAACTGGTGAATATAAAAGCACAACTGGTGTATTCATCAGTTGTGCTTATGCATACAACTGTTGAATATAGAAGCACAACTGGTAAATATTTAACAGTTCTGTTTGTATATTCATCAGTTGTGATTATGTATATATAACTGGTAAATATAAAAACATAACTATTAAATATTCATCAATTTTGTTTCTTAAATGTGTAAATTGGGAGAAGACACGACGAGCAAAAGAATACATTTGTGCGTGCAATTTTTTTGTCTGCTTCTGCACCAACTCACAGTCCTCACACCTACTCCACCATCCCTAAAAGGGAGATAGAGAGAGAGGAAATTGCTCGTCGCATCTTCAGCCGTCAGACTTGTTATCAGATACATACAGATCTCGATTTCACATCGAGATTCGACCACGATGGAGACAGAGAAGAAGCCTTGTAAGTCGTCGTCGTCGTCGAGCGATGGTGAGAAAGTGAAGAAAAGCTTGGGGTGGATGGAGTGGCTCAGAGGTTGGATGTATGTGATTTACGAGTTCCTGTTTCAGAGAATCACCGCCAGTCATCTCGAGAATCCGATGGAGCTGCCTCCTCTTAATCATCTTACTTGCATTGTCACTGGCTCCACCAGCGGCATCGGTCTCGAAATGGCCAGGTTTTCTGCCTCTTCTTCTCTTTCCTTTAATCACTAGCTTCATGGATAGTAGATAACTGCTTCTGAACCTGTCACTGATGCCGGCAATCGCTAGTTTCCAAATTATGTCGGGATTAATAACACCGCCACCTTATATTACCGCCTTCACGTGTGCCTTCATGATTCCTGTTTGCACTTGAAGTGCATCTTTCTGCTGTGATGTTGTGATCCCTAGCTCCAAGTACCTTCAAGATGTTACTAAATGTATTTTAGAATTCTAGGCAAAGGTTTTATTAGATATTTTAATTTCTTCTGAGTGCATGCGTCTTTGCGTTGGCTGAACAGACAATTGGCACACTTTGGGGCACATGTCGTGATGGCTGTTAGGAACCCGAAGGGAGCTAATGATCTGATCCAGAAGTGGCAAAATGAATTGTCTGGAACTGGCATTCTGTTGAATATTGAGGTGACTGGGAGATCTTGAAATGACTATTGAAATTGTCTACCTCGTTAAGTTGATGTTTACAATTCACCAGTTCTAACGCACAAAAATCATGTTATCTAATCAAAGGTCTTTTTTCTTATTTAGCACTTTAGTAACATTCCTAATGCAACATAGATTCTGTGATTTAAATTCTCACTATTGTTTTGAAAAATGGCTGAACCTGAACTTTGACTTTTTAAGGTCATGCAAGTTGATCTTCTCTCATTGGACTCTGTTGCTGAATTTGCTGAGGCATGGAATGCTCGATCAGCACCTCTGCATGTTCTTATTAACAATGCAGGGATATTCATGCTTGGAGGTTGGTATACTGCTGAAAACCCGCTTTTAATTTGCTTATGTTGTTATCACTTGCGTACTGAGATTTGATGATTAAGCTCCTGTAACCATGTTGACCTTGTCATTGGTTTGAAGAATAAACAACCTGTTGCAATATGTAATTAACTGCCTCACATAAAATTAACTCTGGTGTTGGTATACCTTTGGATTAGGCACCAAAAAAATTGTTTGAGGAGGCTAAACTCTCATTGGCTTTAGAAACGATGACCTCATTCCTGTCCCTTTTTAAAAATAACATTGGTTGTAAGTGTTTTAAGTTGAACCGAAAAGGAATATGCTCCCCCTTATCTGTTATTGATCTATTTATTTTATGACCTCAGGTTTAGTCTTTTATGTCCACAGAACCACAAAAGTTCTCAAAGGATGGCTATGAGCAGCACTTGCAAGTAAATCACTTAGCTCCAGCTTTGCTTTCGGTCTTACTATTGCCATCCCTTTTGCGAGGCTCTCCCAGTCGAATTGTCAACGTAAATTCTGTGGTATGGTACATTTTGATATTTCATGCAAAAGCAAGTATATTTTCCCCTCATTTAAGTCATGCATTTTGTATAGATTTAAATCAGTTGGAAAATGTTTTTATATATGTGCCGCCATTCCATCTGTTGCTATGCACACTTTGATGCGGCCACCTTTGTTCGATGCTACTAAAAAGCAGACTGCTAGAAAAAGTTGACTCATTAAACCATTATGTAAATCAAAATATCTCGCAAAGAAGGAATTGAATGCCTCTGTGGTCCTTCTGAACAAGCAGAAAGGTTGAGATTGAATTTATAACTCAGCATTATGCGTTTCTGCGGACATAATTGCTAACAAGGAAGTGCTGTACGTGATTATACTTGTAACCTGTGATTGTGGTGGACACGTTTTCCAAATGATTGTCTTTTCACTGTACAAACACTAATCTTCATGCACCGGTCTGACAGTGGCCTCATCTTACTTGCAGATGCATTATATTGGCTTCGTTGACCCGGACGATATGAATGTAACATCTGGAAAAAGAGAGTTCTCAAGTTTGGTTGGATATTCTAGTAGCAAACTAGCTCAGGTAGGCCACAAATCGGCTAACGTTCAGTGCTATACCTGTTATTTTATATGAAGTTGCTCAATGAAATAACCTGTACTCGGTAAATCCTCAAAAAATCATTAATATTTACGAAAGCGTTTGGGAGTGAAAGTGAATTCCCTGTGAATTCCGTTCCATTATCCTCTTATTTGCTTAGGGGTGGAAAATTATGGAGAAAGTATTAAAACACTCTTTGTCGTACTCTAATTTTCATTCCCAATTTTCATCTAATTTCCTTTCTCCTCACTTT
Source organism: Kalanchoe fedtschenkoi (assembly GCA_002312845.1). Taxonomy (NCBI): domain Eukaryota; kingdom Viridiplantae; phylum Streptophyta; class Magnoliopsida; order Saxifragales; family Crassulaceae; genus Kalanchoe; species Kalanchoe fedtschenkoi. The sequence continues at coordinate 482,734 of NQLW01000045.1, read as the reverse complement.
CCCTCAACTAATAAAGTATTTCTTCTCATTTTCTCTCAAATTTTCCTTTCCCTCAGATTTCCCTATACCAAACACCGCCTAAAGCTTCTGATCTTTCTTTGCTTAGACGATTTGAATAAATTAACAGTTTATTACTTGTTAATTTCCTTTTTTCTTGAAGACCAAACTATTATTGTCCGCTATCGGAAAGCAGTTGTATTTTTCTTCCTACCACTATTTTTCTGGTGCATGATCAAAGTCACACATGTAATATAACCACTAACCATGATCTGTTTCAGATAATGTTCAGTAGTGTCCTTCAGAAACGAGTGCCTGCTGAAGCTGGTATAAGCATAACATGTGTATCGCCAGGAATTGTTGATACAAATGTTGTGAGCATCTTGAACTCGTCTCTGTTCATTTATTTTATGTCTGTACGAAAGGAAAAACAACATGAATAAAAAAGCTTTGAAAAGACGATGATGATATCTAGCATATCACGCCCTTTGCAAAAATGCATTTGTTACATGTGGGTTTGCCCCACCTCCAGAGTCCGAACCCCCCTGATTGTGGAATATGTGCGTTTATTAAATTATATCAATAAAAAAAAAGTGTAGTAATTTTCATTGATTCATTATTGGAAAAAAAAATTACATGTGAGTTTGCAGAACATAGAGAGTTTAGATGACAGACTTTTCTGTTATAGGATTTAGTATTTGGGACGCAATATTTGAGTACTTTCATCTCAGCACATTTTTTTAGGCCATTAAAACTTATTAAATGATCACCAAGCTAAAAACCATTGTCTCAAATTTGTAAATCATGTGCCCAATGATTGCATTTCAAATAGAAAGACTGGTTGGCTTATGGCTCCAATTTTTATTTACGCAGGCCAGGGATCTGCCGGGAATTGTTCAAACTGCTTATCATCTTATTCCATATTTTATCTTGAGCGCAACTGAAGGTAAGCTCGAGCCAGTAAAGTAGAACTTTTAAAGTTGAACCTTGAAGGTTCAGAAAACAGAAAACGGCGTTGAAATCATAAGTGATGAAGGCACTGAGTATGTGAAGTGGAATGATATGATATTCATTTGTAGGCTATAAGTATCTTCTACTAAAACAACTGTGTATTGAAAAGGAGTAATAGGCATTGTGTGGTATCCTATAGTAGTTGACTTCCACGGTATTTGGGCCTGTTAGATGCTACAGCCGAATTAGGGGTGTTCACTATACGGTTAAAACCATTAACCGAACTCGGTTAACCGAAAAATTCGGTTCGGTTAACGGTTAAGGTTATTTGTATTTTCGGTTAACCGATTAACCGAATAAAAATAAAAGTATTAATATTAAATATAAAAAAATGTTAAAATTAAATATTAAAGTGAAATATAAAAATTATAAAATCATTAATATTAATAAAAATTAAATATAAAAATATTGAATATCATATTAATATTAATTTAACCAAATTAATCGAATTTTTGGTTATTCGGTTAAATTAACCGAAATAAACCGAATTTTCGGTTAACCGAAAATTCAGTTCGGTTAACCGAAAATTCAGTTCGGTTAATGGTTAATACTTTTTGCGGTCGGTTAACCGATTCGGTTAACTGAATAACTAATTCGGTCGGTTAATAACCGATTGTTCACCCCTAGCCGAATATATAGAAAATGATAAAGAAAGAACTTTTTTTTGGTATCATTAAACTCAAACTTCATTTATATGGTACCAGTGGGCATCACTCAGCAACCAGAAAACAAAAACATAAATCGAGCTTTAAGGGCCTATTCATTCTACTGCAGGCATAATGACCTTCCATCTCATTGTGAAACATGCTCGGAAATGAGCAAAAAATAAAACTTGTTATCCTTTGTTTGATTGAAGAACTTATCAAAAATAAATTCTTGCAGGTGCACGAAGCGCACTTTTTGCTGCCACTGATCCCCAAATTCAGGAATATTGTGAAATGCTGAAAGCTGACGAATGGCCGACCTGTGCTTTTATATCCCATGATTGTCGTCCTACAAATCCATCCGAGGAGGCCCACAACCTCGAAACCTCTTTCAAGGTGTGGGAGAAAACATTGGAGTTGATCGGTCTTCCATCCGATGCCGTGGAAAGGCTTATTGAAGGGGAAGAAGTTAAATGCCGATATGGTACTCACACTGATTAGGATCATTCTATTCCCTTTCAACTGGAAGTGGCCAGTATTCTTAAGTCACTGCAGCATGCGGAGTGGTATGCATAGCTTGTGCTTTAGTGTGACCGAGTGCAAGAAACGAATCGGAATTGTAACTGAGACCTACGCTCTGTCTACAGATTCATTTAGCTAGGAATAGCTAATTATCAATTTCTGTTGCACAATGGCAAAATGAATGCTGTTTGCGTCATGAATTTTGTTCATGATTAGTTTCCAGTTATTTTATAGCCGGCCAACCGGGAAAAATGATTTCACTGATCTCACATTGCGCTTGCATCGGCAGAAAAAGATATAATTTTTTTTTGTTCATCAACTCTTTGGTTGATACGTTTCCCCTCACATTATCACTAGCTGAGATATTCCTTGTTATCTTGGGGATGGGAGTTTCACTGGTACACTTTTGGGAAAGAAAGAAAGTTGGTGAATATCAGCAAAGCAATAGTATGCATTAATGAGTGTTGTCACATGGAGCCAGCACAGGAGGAAGCAGGCATCTTGTAGGTGCTGCAGATACATAACATGTGTTCCTTAGTTCTGATCTTATACAAGAGTAATCTACTGAAACCTTTAACATAGTAGTATGTATTATCCTATTGATACTGACGCATGCTAAAATTGTATCTGTGCTCGACAAAGTGGGCAGTCGCCCTTTCTCATCATCCAGTTCCCTATGCACTTCTGGTGGAAATTATGTGAACAAGCTGTCCTCACAAACAGATCGCCATGAGAGAATTCGTCCATGCAAATGGCGCAACTATCATCCCCAGTCCCATCATATCTCATGCAGGCTGATCTCAGTTTCAACCCCGACGACACGACAGTCGCGGCTTCCCCTCCGGACAGCCACTGTGTAATCTCATCCAGAGTGGTGCTTGATCCATACCGGGAGAACATGTCATACGTGGCTTGTGCCCACTCTGATGAATTCAGCTCCTCTTCATCCATCATCTCTCGCTCCGACATGTCTGCCAGGCCTCCCTCCACCGTCGTCTCATCTTCTGAACTACTTGAAGTATCGACATGCGCGCATCCTTGGATGTGCATGATCTCACAAACGCATACCTGGGCCACCGCCATCACCCGCGTCCCGGGGCCGACCGTGTCGCTGAGAAAAGCCATGAAGGAAGCGATGCGTTGGACGTCAGACTGCGGAAGACTCAAACCATTTTCTTGGAGCATGCTTGAGACGCAGTCAACAGGGTCTGAGAGGAGACAGGTCTCACAAACCCCATAAGCCTCGAAATAGGGTTCCGCACGGCGAGTTTCAGACTGGCCGTCACAGCTGCGGTGGCTGGTAGTCTTGCGAAGTTCGAGAAGGTAGTCGTTATCTTCCAGATGAGGCCAAATGGGGTGGGATTCCTCTATCTGCTCCGTGAACAGCTCCCTCATCAAGTAGCACGACGTCAACGGCGGCACCTCCATTGCCTTTAGGAAGAAGGAATAATGAAGAATTTGAGAGAGAGTGATTAAAGGAGAAAGAAGCAAAGCAGCAATCAAGAGAGTAAGTATGCTGGAGAATTTTGTGTGCCCTAATGCCAGTGACGATGGTCTTCATATATACAGGTAAAAGAACACCTAGCCAAGCAAGAAATACTAGAATGACAAGGATTACCTACGACGTGGCGGTTATTGTAACGTTGGCGCCAAGTTTCTTTTTTCTGCTTTTGGAAACATAGAAACTCTATGCGGACTTCTCGTTTTATAGGATCTTTCTTAAAAAGATAATAATAACGATAATCGCTTATTTGTCAGGTCCAGCCACGGTCAAAATATTTCAACGACGCCTTCAACAAGTAAACAAACTTACAGACACCAAATAATAAGCAGTCGAACATGTGATTTATTATAAATCACATGTGTGGGTTGTGTGGACTGTAATTTATATTTTTACGATAATTTTTTGACGATCGTATGTGTGCATTGTAATTTATATTTAATAAAAAATAGTAAACCCTCTTGATTTATACCGCAGTTATCAAATTCAATTTTTTAATTGAACCGTAAATTCAAATCAGTTCTACCGTCGATTCAATTAAAAGTTATAATTATACTTTATGATAGTATATATTTAATTTTAAAAATTTTACAATAAATAATTGACAGTTAGAGAATTGGTCCATGTTCGAGACTTACCCACATTAGTTATTTCAATTATTATTTGATGACAAATTAAGTGAATATTAGTAAATAATCGGTTCATTATTAAATTAGTCTGATTCGAATGGTTTTTTTATCGAATCGGCCAGTCCGTTCAATTTTTTATAATTATGGTATATACGGTAAACATGAGGGATAATCTTATATTTTAATAAAATTCAATTTTGAAAAATATGAACTACGAATAACTAAACTAATATATTTTATTTTATAATATGAAGTAGTTCATATATATAAAATTTAGTTTAGTATAGTTTAATTTGACATAATTTAAGTTTATTCAGTTTTGTTTAGCTTGGATTAATATAATGTTGTTTATGTCATTTTCTATTTAGATTAATTTCTACTGATTTTGTTTCATTGGAATTGCTTAATTTAGTCTAGCTTAGAACAATTCAATCCAAATCAAGTCCCTATAGTTATATATATTTTTGGTTGTCTGTGACTTAGGTTTGTTATTTTAATTTAGTTTAGTTCGGTGAGTTTCATATTAACATTTTCATTTTAGTACAACTATTTATGTTTTTGTCAATTCAGACTTATACAAAAATTATGAAAAATCATGCTTAAAAGTGAGACACGATAATTAATAACATCGAAATAAAATAAGTATTAATAACCTTTAGAGGTGGATTTTAACTTAAAAAATAAAAATTATTTATTCTGTTACTATTAATACTCATACTACTATCAATGTGTTTATATGTATAAAAAAATAATTTCACACCCTCAATTTTATTTTTCTAAATCCACACTGCCAGCACATTTTTTGATTCTGATAAACATCATTTTAGTTGATTCCAAAATGAATTAGAGGGTAGTAATTATGAATAAAGTCTAATAAAGTTAATGTGATATAATTCATTATACAACCATCTCAAGCTAACTAAATGTGAACAAAAATAAACAAAATTGAATTTGAAAAAAGATGGCCCATACAGGTCTCGAACCTGTGACCTTCGCGTTATTAGCACGACGATCTAACCAACTGAGCTAATGGGCCGTCACAATTTTTTCCAACAAATTTAAAAGACAATCGGAATCAACAGACAGCTAAACTAAAACTACATTATTTAAATATCACAATTTAATAAGATATATCCGATAATCGAAATGACAATATAATTGGATTTTTTTTTTACATGGCAGGTGATTTAATTTCAAAATCACCTTTTTTTTTATGCAATAAACTAACTAACTCTGAAGGGTGGGATATCAATCCTGCTACTATACACTTGTAAAACAATTCAAGTTTCGCAAAGCATATTATTCTGATACTCAAAAGAAATCCAAGTGAACATCATGCTGTTTCACTATTATTAACTGATAGAATAAAAGAAGATTTTAAACTCCTGAATTGTCTCATTCCTCATTTTCAGTCATTGAATCAGATCAGTTTAGTTTGGTCCTTCAATTATCACACCGATCCGAGATCCGACAACATGTTTAATAAGAGCCATTCTTAGGTACAAAGATTTACTACTACTTTCCGGTTTAATCTTACCTATTCATAGGTGGACATGTTCAACCTATCAATTCTGTTCGCTTTTATTCAATTGATCCGTTTATCAATTTTCTTACAATTATTGAAATCGGATCAGGTTGGCGGAAATCAGTTAGATTGGAATTCGGATCTTGGTCCAGTCTGATTTGAATATGTATATCAGACTGCATAGTAAACCAAGTTGAATCGAATGGAATCGGCCGATTTAATATAAAACCAGCCAAACTGGACCAATTTTGTGTTGAACCGATTCAAACCGAATGTAGAATATGTTATCATTAAATTATGACTTACTCTATCTGTCCTCTTTTACATGTCACTTAACCGAATTTTTTTGTCCACTTTTATTTGTCACTTAATAATTTTCAATGCGTATTTAATATCAACAACTACCTTAAAACGTCAAACATTAATCACTTCTTTATCATAATTAAAAAAAATCATTCATCACCAGTAATAATCTATCAATTTTACTTTTTGCACGATTTTTTTTTAAAAAATACCAACCAACCACTCATTAAATTTGTTCAACTGCTAGCATTAACTTCACATTAATCTACTCAAATTAATTTTAAACGATATGTATTAGAGGACGAAGGGAGTAATCAATTGATACTGATTAATCAGCAATTAGTAGCTTATTAATACAAAAATGTTCTCAAATGGATTGAAACCCATCCCTTTTGACAAGGGACTTGCTCGCTTTCCGAGCAGCTAATATGTTTAACTTATTAAAAGTTAAAAGCTAAATAATTATTTTGAATTTTAAATTTATTGGAGCCACGGTCAAATTAATTAAATTATTCAATTTAATCGGCGAATATGACTCATTAGACTGGAGACATGACTGGTTTGAATTCTGTACAATTTTAATTATTATGATTTTTACTCAAATCCGAACCTATATGTGGATTTGTCTGAACGTCCGACACCACATGAATCTTATCTTCATATCATTTAAACACATAGTAATATAATTTAATCTACCTCGTTTGGTGTAGCAGCAATGGCTTGCTTTAGTTCAGTCTCCAACTATTCACTTCTCACCATCCCACCCAAACAATCCCTAACACCATTGTATTATCGGAATCGAAGATCAGTTTGCGGACGAGTGAGAGCCGAGGCGATGGCGACTGAGAAACTGGGAATCAAGATCGAGAAGAACCCACCCGACTCCAAACTCTCCGACCTCGGCATCCGGAATTGGCCCAAGTAACAATTTTTTCAATTATTTGTATAATTTCAAGATTCAGCAGATATCAGTTTATCTCATCTCCTCCGACAAGCAGCAGGATTGAGATTCATAACGATGATGCTAGTAATAAAACATAGCTGCTGCTTTCGTTCTTATACTAGGTTAGATTACAGTGTTGTAGATATCAAGTAAAAAGAAGCATTGCAATTTGTTGCTCCTTGGGACAGTGATAGCTACACTCTTTGGCTAATCCTCTCTGCAACACATTTGCTTAAAAGACGAGAATTTTTGTTCAATAACACTCTTTTACTTCGTTTTCTGTCATTTGTAAATCTGTTTTTTTTTTTAATTCTAATTTTTTTCTGTATTTTTGCATTTCTCAATTGTTATCCGGATGCCTGCTTCTAGCCTGCGTGTCTGCCCAATCGGATTTACGAGATTTGGAATTGCGAAAAGCCATAAGTTTTTTTGAGTTTTGAACTGTAACAATTAATTTCCAATGTTGCTTACGCAGGAGATTTGCGCGGTTCGCAACTGTTACATTGTGATAAAAACATCATAGTTTGCAACAGCGCAAATTGTAACAGAATATGATAGTTCGAATCTGCAAAAATCTTATGACTTTTCGCAGATCTAAACATTGCAAATCCGACTGGGTAGACACGACGACAGATGCGTGGCCAGAAGTAGATGGGATTGTAAGAGTTGTTGGTAAACGCAAAAATGTGATAAATTGCAAGAGTTTTGAACAACGAAAAGGTCAAAATCAAAAAAAATCAAAAAAAAATTCGCAAATGATAGAAAACAAAGCAAAAGATCACTCTTAAAAAAATCAAGACAAGCTGTCATCATTTCAATTCTTATCTCAGTGTGTGACATAACAACTGTTATAGTTAGTTGTAGCCTATCTCAGTGCATGTTCCATTAGAGTGTTAAATACAAGCTGTGTAGTTTTGTTCCTGGTGTGTGGTGCTGACTTCAATCACTTTATGCTTCACTGGCAGCCTATATGTTGAAAATTTGTGTTAGTAGTCAAAATGATAAGAATTCACTCAGTTTAACCAAATCTTCATTGTATGATATGTAGGTGGGGATGCCCACCTAGCAAATTTCCTTGGACTTACAGTGCCAAAGAAACCTGCTATCTGCTGGAGGGAAAGGTGAAGGTTTATCCAGAAGGAGCCGATGATTTTGTTGAAATTGGTGCAGGTGATTTAGTTGTATTTCCTAAAGGAATGAGTTGCACTTGGGATGTGTCAGTGGCTGTGGACAAGCACTACAAGTTTGAATGACTAGTTATATATCAAGACCATAGCATAGACCATCTTTACTCCACTATTTTTCAGTTGATCTAGTTTTTTATCATCCTCTGCTGCTTTGTGAGACTAAGAGCTCTCAACCTGAACCTAGCTCACCATGAATGTAGTATGTTTTTGTCGATGGGAAATCTAAAGATTGCATATATTCATGGAGTATGTTCTGGTTGTGAATCTTTTCTTTCCTTGAAATGTTTTTGATTCAATGTTTCACTTTTGATTGCATCATTCTCGAAGAGTCATTTTGTAAAACACTCATTTTCGGCTAGAAAGGCGGGTAAAATTACATGAAAATGGTCTGAAAACAAATTTAAGAAAATTTTTGTGTGTAAATCGAAACTTCAATCACCGGAGCAGCTCTCAAAAAACATTTTTGATCACTTTTCGCCCATCTTCCAATTACGTATTCCTAAAATTTATGACAACTTATACATGTCTCAAAAGTTCTCGTTTCCAGCTAAATTTCGGCGTGTCCATTTTTTTGACAAGCTTTCAGTCTGTTTTAGGTATAACAGTTTTTTAAAATTTTCTGATCAATTCTCGCCCAATTTATGATTTCCGGCCAAAACAGTTTTTTGATTTTTTAATTTTCATAAATATCAAATAATTTAAATAAAATAATATTCTCATAAAACTCGGTGATCAACAACATCTTAAAGAAAGTTTTTTAATACATAAATATTATTTGGAATATTAAAATCAAAGTCAAATAAAACATCCAACATCTACAAACTTGGCGGGGATCTTTGGGTGGCTGGTCTCTTAGTTAAACGTCGCTCGATAGTTTTAATTCCTCAAGCAGCAGTCGCATGAGCAAGTTCACCAGCTCTCTTTCTACGCTCGCGGGGCTACGATCTCTGCTATGGATGAGTTGCCTTCTATCTGGCTGCACTCGCCATTGCTTCGGTAGATGCTGCCTCCTGTCTGGCCACGCTCGCCTCAGACACCACGACCATGATGTGAGACTGCCAATTGGAAATTTGGATTCATGATGATATCTTAACTCAGTCGCATTAACGATGCACAGGACCCCCAGAAACCCTCATCTTCTGGAACTAAGATCCATACGTTCCTAGACCATGGAGCAGGTAGATATTGGATGCCTCACTGAACACGGCATCCCACACCCTCACTTCCTTCACTATGTGTTGCAGTTCAACGAATGAGGAGTCCTCAAACTCTCAAGATTTAATTATTATCTCAAAATCTTACTATAATTAAGAGAAAAATGAAATTGAGTAATAAACAACACAAATGCCACATAAATAGTATTTTTGAAATTTAAAACCAATTTCGGTGCGAAAACCTCAAAAAAGCTAAAAAACTAAGCTTATGTATTAAATGCTAAGTTTGGACAAAAATAAACTCAAACATCATATGAATTTTGTTATTGACAATTTATAGACAAGTTTAGGATAAAATCAACTCAACTCATTTGAACTTGCTTTTTAACATTCCATGTCCCTTCTCTTAAAAATTTAAAAAAACTAACAACTAAGTTTTTGAGTTTTAAATTCTAAATTTGGGCTAAATTAACTCAAACACCATTTAAACGTTTTGGAGGTTTATAATCAAGTTCAAGCTCAAAACCTCAAAATGACCAACAACTAAGTATGTGAGTTCTAAATCCAAAATTTTGGTTAAAATCAACTCCAACATTATTTAAACTTGATTTTTTACATTTACAACAAAGTTTGGTCTTAAACCCTCAAAAATGACTTAACAACTAAGTTTGTGAGTTTTAAATCACAAATTTAAGCTGAAATCAACTCGAACCTCATTTGATTTTGGTTTATGACATTTATAACAAAGTTCAGTCTTAAAACCTCTAAAAAAGACTGAGAACAATGTTTGTAAGTTCTAAATCCTAAATTTGAGCTAAAATGCTCAACTTCATATGAACTTGATTTGTGACATTTATAAACCAAGTTCGGTCTAAATCTTCAAGCAAAGCCTAAAAACTAAGTTTTTGAGTTTTAAATCCAAATGGGTACAATCAACTTGAACCCAATTCGAAGTTGATTTTGAAGATTAATCACCAAGCTTGTTCGTAAAACTTGAAGCAAAACCTAAGAACTACACTTGTGAGTTTTAAAATTCAAATTTGGCCTAAAATCAACTCAAACATCATTTGAACTTGGTTTTTGAAGTTTATAACCAAGTCGGTCTTAAAATCTCAAAAAAACCTAACAACTAAGTTTGTGAGTTTTAAGCTTTGTTTTGGCTAAAATCAGCTCAAACATTATTTAAATTTAGTTTTTAACATATACAACCAGGTTCGGTTTTTAAACTTCAAAATGTCTAAGGACCGAGTTTACAAATTTTACAACCAAGTATGGTTTTAGAATCTTAAATAATGCTCGAGAACTAAGTTTGTGAGTAATGATACGTATGAGCTAAAACTAACTCAAACTACATACGAACTTAGTTTTAGATTTTTGTAACCAAGTTCGGTCCTAAAACCTCAAAAAACGCCAGCAACTAAATTTATAAGTTTTAAACTTAAGTTTGAACTAAAATCAACTTGAACATCATCTAAACTTGGTTTATGACATTTATAACCAAGTCCGGTCTCAAAACTTCAAACAAAACCTAAGAACTAAGCTTTGTGAGTAAATCCTAATTTTGGACCATAATCCATCTTATTTGACATGACAGTCAAACGCACAAAAATTATTCAATGTAAGAACTCCTAAAAATATATGACACAGTGATTAAGCGCTAAATTGTCAAATGTTATATTTAATGTTCAAAAATACATTTGATGTTCAAAGTTTATATAAGTTAGATCTTCTTAGGTAAATAGAACAACATCACCATAGCACACAAGCTTGACAATTTTTAGAGCCATCTTAACAACCAAGACCAAGCTAACTGGTTCCCCTCAATACAACTTAAAAATAATCCCAGCTACTTCATGATTCATAGTGTTATTTTTTATTCTGATATTCTCCTGTCCACCGAAGAAGAGATTTAAGGAGGTTGAGATGAAGAAGTTGAGACCGGAAAAGGCCGGGAAGAAGATGATTGGAGAGTAGAGATAAATTTAGCATTAATTCCTTATTCTTCTATTTTCCATTCTTTCCAATTCTCATACAACCCATAAATTGTACTTTCAAATAACATACCTAAATTATCATCTAAATCACAAAAATCCCTCTGCTTTAGATATATCTCTATTATTGACCCCCATAGGCATCACTGCAGCACTGTACACGTCGTTCTGTAAAATTCTCTCAAATCATGAATACTAGAAAGAGGAAGCAGAAAAAAGTTGATCAGAGTTTCTGAATACATTTTTGAGCGACCTGTGACCTGCGATAGATCGAAAAGATAATCACATATGAGAAAAACAGAATGACAGGGAGAGGAGGAGTGAAAATAAATCGCGTCATTTTGTCGGTTTGAATATATACATATTCTGATTAGAGAAATTTTTATTAAAAAGTCCTGAACTATAATCATTTTTTAATTAAAAAATAGACCGATTTAAAAAATAAAATTTATAATTATATTTTTAAATCAATATTATTATAAGAAACAATTTTATACAGAAAAATTAACTCGTTTGCATTTTTGTTAGTGTTTTTCCCTAAATATTATTGAAGTTTACGCCAATTTCTGGACAGTTCCCAGCAACTCCTTCGTTGTACTTTGTCGCTCTCCGAAGACTGAAATGAACGGCGGAACGGCCGGCGACGACGACAAAGGGTATCTCTGGAGGCTTCCTGCAGTGAAGTCCAAGCAGCTGGGGAAGCTCGGTCCCGGCTTCGGGCTCGGCGTCGGCTGCGGTGTTGGATTCGGCGTCGGTCTTCTCGGAGGTAAATCTCTCTCACTCAACCCCTCCCTTCCTCGCGCTCGCTCTCATTCTTCGTCTCGCTGCAGCTCTAGTAATTCAATCAATGAATTTATTTTCTTCATCCAGCCAAGGAGGATTTTGTATCAGAAACCCTAGAATAAATGTAGCCAAATCACTTTTTATACACCTGCACAAGTTAGTTAGATTTTCCACATGCGAGTTTTGATAACTTGATGCATCCTGTGTCCAAGACAGAATGGAGTTCTTGAGCCATCATTTCATATTCACAATGGCTCAGTAACATTCAAAATTGAAAAGTTAAAAGCGTTGTTCCCTGAGTTGGGGAGAAAGGGAAAGAAAGTATTTGGAAGGAAAAGAATGAAAAAGAAAAGAAGGGATTTGAGTGCAAATTCTTGGGTGCACTGAGAGCGTCCATCTAGATGGGTGCTCTCGCTCAAAAACGACATTGATTTGTATTGTTTTCATTAAAGCACTCATTCATATTTATTATGTTCATCAGATGAACTTTTATTTTCATCGGATGAGTTGCTATGTTCGTCAGATGAGCTGATATGTTCATCAGATGAGCTGTTATGTTCATAAGATGAGTCATTATGTTCATCAGATGAGCTGTCATGTTCATCTCATGAGTTGCTATGTTCATCATATGAATTGTTATGTTCATCAGATTTAAAAAAGAGTAAAGTGTTTTAATGAAATCAAAGTAAAACGACGTCGTTTACCCACGAGTCATTGGATTCGAAGGTGAAAAGAAAATAAATGTATTACAATTCATGATGGATTTTGAAGCATAAGAGTTAAAAACAAGGAAATTACTAAAATAAATTTATATATAAAAATTAAAATGAAGGACTATAAAGAAGAAGCGGGTATAAGCATTATTTTTACCTTGATCCATCCTTTGAGTGTTTACTCCCTCCAAAATCCTTCCAAATCCTCCATACTCCCTTTTAAAAAAACTCAGGAACACCACTTTCCTCTCATTTTCTTTCATTTCTCGTCAAATTCATACTCGGGAACACTACATAATAATTGACTGTTCTGTTCTTGTTACCTTAAATTTCATATGCTACATGGAACAACTGCCTCATTGTTGTCTTGATTTGTCAACAGAATGCCTATGATAGTTGACGATTTACATATTGGAATACAAAGTATTTCAACTGGATAGGATTTTGATAAACTACTGAAATTGTTTGCATTATATTGCCTTTTAGGCATCCTAGTTCAGAGCCAACATAGCTGGGCTGTTTTTAAGGGACATAATATTGGCCTTTTTGTCATTATTTTGGCTTTAGCTGGTACAATTTTTTTAAATTTTCATGATTAAGGTTTGTGTTGCTATGCATTTCATGGAATGACATTGTTGATATTCAGGTGCGGGAATAGGTCCTGGAATCCCTGGATTACAAATAGGTTTTGGGCTTGGAGCAGGCTGCGGTATTGGTTTGGGATTCGGTTATGGTGCTGGTAGAGGTATTGCTTATGATGAGTACCGAAAATATTCCAACGTGGGCAGTCTCTTCCAGGGACAGAGATCATTTCCTTCTCAGTAAGTCATTGCTCGCTTCTGAAGATGTTA
>NQLW01000045.1:450776-467451 GCA_002312845.1 Kalanchoe fedtschenkoi | reverse complement strand
CTTCAACATTTCAGTAGAGGGTCTATCCTAGGTGAACAACCCAAATGGCTTCTCTGGCAGCATCAACCGCGGCCGCCACTCTTGGCAAGTCTGAATTGCTTGGAAACCGGCTTAATGTCGCCAGCACTGCCATGTCAGCCCCCACTCCTTCCAGCCCTGCCACCTTCAAGACAGTGGCCCTCTTCCAGAAGAAGAAGGCTGCTCCGGCCAAGGCCAAGGCAGCTGCTCCGGCTGATGACGAGCTGGCCAAGTGGTATGGTGAGTAATAAACTTATCATAAATTATGCTTGCACTTCAGTTTCATTCACTTTGGTTGTGCTATAGAATATGATCTGAACAACATTTACAATGAACTTGCAGGCCCAGACCGGAGGATCTTCTTGCCTGACGGTCTTTTGGACAGGTCTGAAATCCCAGAGTACCTCACCGGAGAAGTCCCCGGAGAGTAAGATTTCCGTGTACTCTATTTTAGATATTTACATCATTAGGTTCGTGAGGAACTGAAGATTGTGTAACAATGACACATCTTTCTGTTTATTATGGAACCCAGCTACGGATATGATCCTTTTGGGCTCAGCAAGAAACCAGAAGACTTTGCCAAGTAAGTTACATTAGATATTCAATCTCTGAACAACATTTTAATTTGGTAGCCTCCATCTGTGAGAAGTTGAAGCTGATTGAGAATGTGGCTGTTTTATTCAGATATCAGGCATATGAGCTGATCCACGCCAGATGGGCTATGCTTGGAGCAGCAGGGTTCATCATCCCTGAGGCGTTCAACAAATTTGGCGCTAACTGCGGTCCTGAAGCTGTTTGGTTCAAGGTATATATATAGCTACCATTTTTCCCTTAAGCCATTTGTACAAAGAAAATAAATTCACTTGTAAGCTCCGCGAAATGCTTATGTGTTTCCTTGTGTGTGTGCAGACTGGAGCTTTGCTCCTCGACGGTAACACGTTGAACTACTTCGGTAAGAGCATCCCCATCAATCTCGTTGTCGCTGTCATTGCTGAGGTTGTTCTCGTAGGAGGAGCTGAGTACTACAGAATCATCAACGGTTTGGTCAGTGGTTTTCCCATACTGTGATCTGAAATTTGAAAACAAGTTTTGTGCACTTTTGGGACTTTGTGTTGATCGACACACATCGAATGACGCATTGGGTTCCTTTGGCAGGATTTGGAGGACAAGCTCCACCCAGGCGGCCCATTTGATCCGTTGGGTTTGGCCAACGACCCTGACCAGGCAGCGATTCTGAAAGTGAAGGAAATAAAGAATGGAAGGCTAGCCATGTTCTCAATGCTTGGTTTCTTCATTCAAGCTTACGTCACAGGGAAAGGCCCCGTTGAGAACCTGGCTGCCCATTTGAGCGACCCATTCGGAAACAACTTGCTGACAGTCATCTCTGGATCCGCTGAAAGAGTCCCAACTCTGTAATGAAAAAGATCTCATTCCAAAATTTCACGTGCTATATACATGCATGTACGTTAAGTCACTGATCTCATCATTGTATTTGCCTGAAACTCAGAGGAACTATCTTCTTTGATTTTATGTTAGAGCTCACATCAGAGAATCCGCTAGTAGTATCAGTAGAATTCCTAATGTAATATGCGCAACAACGGCTCTTCTTCTTCATCTCGATGACCAATCTCTCCCTACCCCAGATGACACCAGACGACACCCCGGCGATATCAGCTGCGCTTCTTCACATGCTAGCATCTTAGACGTTTTCTCAGTCGAAATCGATAAATTTTCTTTCCAGTTTATTAAAAATGCAGTGGATTTTGTATGTAGCAGAGGGAGATGCTTTAATGTTTAGAGTTGGTGTTGAAATTGCATCCTATTCACTTAAACCGCTAGGAATTTGGTAAATATGTATTGATGGTGTAGTTGATTTGCTGAAATTGGCAGTGAAGTTTTTCTTAGGAAATCGGCACAGTTGATTTGATAGTGTAGTTGACAGTGTATTGCATCACAATTCGCTAGAAATTGGCAGTGTAGTCGATTTGTGAAGTTAGTAGTCGATTTGGTAAATTGTAACCCAGTTTGTGATTTGGTTTGGGCATGGACTAATTTTGTTTGTAAAATTTGTCCTATGAGTAATGGATATGTATACTTAGCACATTTGAGTAGAGAGCTAATTGAGCATTGGTGGACTAAATTCGTTTAAGTGTTGTTGAATTATGTTAGGAGTATGTTTATTAAATCATCTCGTTTGATGGTTTAATTTCATACGAATGAAGCAAACAAAGTCTAAATTTGCTAATGTCGTTATGGGGACGTTAGAGATTTACAGTGAGGTGTTGGATGAGTATAACAGTAAATAATCTGACGTGTTGGATCAGGAGAATGAGAGGTCTTGTCAAACAGCCTTCAGATCTCAAGTTCGAATCTTGGAGGGTACCATACTGACAGTGATATGTTGGAGGAGTTCGAGAGCTGACTCGTAATGAGTCTGACTGCCCTATCAAAAATTGAAGAGGATGTATGGCATCTACCCACCAAAGAAGAGGAGAATTATGAAGCAAAAGCATTAGATAGTGAAATATTTGACAATAAAGATGATTAAGACCTTAATACCGAAAGGTGTTGGATGAGATAGTCAAACATTGGATTTAAAATCAAGTATCTTAAGTTCGAAGTCCCTAAAGACATCTAGTTCACCTTTACGAGCATCAATTTATAGCTCTACATGAGCCCTTCGTATCTACCATCTATGTGTTGCTCCTCTTATACTGCCATATATCAGACTATTTAGTTTTTAATAATAATGTTTGTTCTAAAAAAAGAATGTTAAAATGAAGACGATGTTGGTTTTGATAATTTGACTATGGAGCCTAATGGTTTTAAACTTGTGATCTGTGTCCGGTTGATGACGGCTCAATCAAGACTTTAATGCAAGCAATGATGGGAATCAAAGAGAGTTTATTTTTGATTGAAGACACACCTCTCTTTTATGATTATTTGGCTTTTGAGATCTTTTTAGATTGGATAGTCTTGAGAGAAGATGGTTTGCGTATTGTTATTCACTTCATCAAATGGTGAATTGTACGAAGGACAATATTTCATTTCAAAAGGTGTGGTCGTACATGCTGTCTAAGTTCATTCACTATGCTACCGAGCTGAGTACAAGGTTTATAAGTCTGAGCTTTGAATGATTATCTGTTTGAAATGTCAATTTGCATGTCTAGAGTGGGCTGATTGCCAGTATCATTTCAAGACGATGAAGAAGAAGTTAGTGATGTGGATTGTGAGCGTGTGTGAAGGGCCACACACTTGTAAAGCTAAGATCATTCTAAGTGACAACATTCACCTGAATAAGGATTCTTTTAGATGAGAGATGAAGAAGTTTATTCAAGAGAGATTAAGGATTTCCCCTCTTTTGATTAAGAAGATGATGTAAAGAAGTATTGATTTGAAATCTAATACCTGAAACCATGGAGGGGCAACATAAGACTTTAGAACTTTTGTTTGGGAATTGAGAGCAGTTTTTCAAGTTGTTGATATCATATGGAATCGATCCGAGAACCGTTATCTATAAGAATGTCTCTAAAAGACACTATGATTTATGTGGATGGAGCATTATGAGCATTTGGGCTTGCTATTAAGGTTTCAAGGCCTGCACACCTTTTAATTTATTGATGACGCACAATCCTATGAAAAGTGAAATGATTCTCTGTTGGTTGTTGTGGGTCTAATCGCAAACAACAATGTAGTTCCAGTTGTGTTTGCTTTAGTTACAGGACAAAAAAATGATAGTCGGCAATAGTTCATGACTTGGATCAGAGGTGGTATTAAAAAACTTGGTTATTCGGTCTCATTTATACATAAATTACTTGATTCTTGAATATTATTAAGTATTATTCAATAGTTTTTGCTAGTCTTCGTATTAGAGGTGAGGCTGGAGCATTCTCTGAACGGATTCCTAATTTTGACAAGCTAATCTATTGGCTCCCAGTTCTTCAAGACCTCTCATAACCAGGCGGTGGTTTAACCAAAAATAGTCCAGTATATGTGCAACATGTTTCCTTAGTGTGTTTTAAAGCTGTAGTTTTGCAGGTAGCAGAAATAAATGGTACTAAAGATGCAGATCACATCAGAAAACAACAAGCACTTGAATTGGCCAAGGGGGTTCCCAGCTGAATTAATCCAAATGGTAGCAAACAGTGACAAAGAATCATTGACCTTGACACATTAAGGCTGTGTTTGGTTTAAGAAAAATTTGAGGAAAAAGAAAATTTGTGAGGAAATAAGGAGAAATTCTTTATTTGGTTTAGAGAAAGCTGAAAATTGAAAACTAAATGAAAAACTAGATGCAAAATATGAAGGACAATTTGTTAAAACTAAAGACTGGTTTTTACCATTTTCTACAAAATTTTGCATCCCTAAAGAATAAAATATAATGAATTCCACAGAAAATTTACTTTTTCTCACATTTTTCTTTCGCTTCAAATTTCCTCAAAACAAACACAGGCTTAAGGCATCATGCATGTGGAACATTTTTGGGGTCACTTTGCTTACTGCAACTGGGGCATCTGCTCGGATACTCGATTGGGTGCGACTGTGGCATGCTTTGAGTTGAATGGGCAGAATTTGGAATTCTCAAGAGCCTTTTTGTACCTCTTAATAGCATTAGTTTCTTTTAATTTTTTTAAGCCTTGATCTTATGTCAATCTTAATTCATGTTATAATTTCATTTGGATAACAGAGAGGAGAAAGCCTGTATTTAGTTAAGCATGTGTAAGGTAAAAACATTATAACTAATATTAGATCAATACATATTGTTTGATGTATGATTGTAATGCGAAAGCGATAATCCAAAATCCACCTACAAACATTTTAAATCAAAGAAAAAATAGGAGACTTACTTGGATCCATAGCAATGACTTGAACATGATCCTATGTGCTTTCTTTCTTTAATCTTATATCTTTATAGCTTCTTCCTTGATGATATATAAAAAATTTTCTAATAAGTGTTTTGTGTTTCTCTAAGTGTGTAAGATCCATAAGAGAGTATATATAGCGCATGAGTTGTCTCTTGTAATTCTCATAGACCCTTGACCTTCACTCTCTTAATATGACTACTTTAATTGTACAATAACATTAGTACTCTAATTTCTCATAGACCTCTGAGTTTCATGTAGGGCTGCAGACGAGTCGAGTCGAGTAGTAAAGTGTTCATGTTTGTTCATTTAAAATTTCACGAGTTCGAGCTCGAGCCGAGTATTAATGAGCTTTTAAAATACATGGTCAAGCTCGGCTCGTTTAATTTTAACGAGTTCGAACCGAGCTCGAACTTTACTCGAGCATTTGGATTGATATAATATAAAATATAATATATATGATAAACGGGCATTTAAACAAGTTTGAACGAGTTTTAAATGAACTACTCGTTAAAAAAATCTTACTTTATTGACTAGTAACTTTATAAATTTATAAAAAAGTTCGTAGTCGAGTCTAAACGAGCTATAAATGAGTTTAAATGAAGCTTTTAAATGAGTCCATAAATAAGTCAAATATCTCATTGTTCATGTTTTGCTCAAATGATAGATAAAAGTTACATCTGTTTCATTGACATTAGACAGAATTTATATTAATTATTGTAGTCATCTTCATTAGTTTTGAATTCTTAACTCTTGGTACGACAGATTGACATGTTTATATTTGAGTTACATTCTAACTTAAGTCGGTAGGTCCTCGATCTTTTTAATGAGTTATCAAGCTTCTTATCGAGCTTGTTCGCGAACATAAACGAGCCGAGCACCCCCTTGCTCATGTTCGACTCGTTTATTAAAAAAGCTTATAGTTGTTGTTCGTGATCA
Organism: Kalanchoe fedtschenkoi; assembly: GCA_002312845.1. Taxonomy (NCBI): domain Eukaryota; kingdom Viridiplantae; phylum Streptophyta; class Magnoliopsida; order Saxifragales; family Crassulaceae; genus Kalanchoe; species Kalanchoe fedtschenkoi. Next base: position 461,632 of record NQLW01000045.1, on the reverse strand, counting down.
ACTCGTTTATTAACAAATGAGCTTTAACCGAGTACTAACCGAGCTCGTTCACAAATAGCTCGCGAATACATCGGCTCGCTTGCAACCCTAGTTATTTTAGTTATAAAAAGACCGTTGACTCTTAAGTTTCTTAATAAACACTTCACCCTTAAACTTATTAACTTTAGGGAAAAACCCTAAATGGGGTCCCGAACTATTACCGTTTCCCCACATACGGTCCGAACTATCAAATTTGACAAATAAGGGGCAAAAAACTAAAAGTCCGTTAACGCCGTCAAACTTCCGTCACTACCATCAAACTCTGTTAATTGCTCAAACTCTCTTCCGTCCCGAACTATCAAACTCTCTTCTCCGGGTGCCTATCCATCGGCAGGCTATCAGTAACAGTAATTTTCGCCAGCGCCTCTTCCACATTCCTTGCTTCAATAATTGAATCATCCCTATTCGTATTAATAACCAGCACCATCTTCTCATACTCCTCCAACGCCAACCTATTATGCTTCTTCTTCGCCTCCTCCGCCCTCTTTAGAAGCATCGCCTCCTCCTCCTCCCTCCGCCTCCTCAGCTCTTCCTCAGTCACCTTCGGCACCTGAATCGCCACCCGATTCGCCTTCTTGTCCGGCTTCTTCAACGTCTTCTCCACAAAAGGATGATCCCTTGTCTCAAACATCCTCCTCTCACTGCCTTTCTTCCTGTCCTCATTTGACGTGAGGACCTTGTCGCGCATCCGCCTGGAGAACAAAAACTTGTACGGTGAGGTACCAGGGGAGTTCTGGAAGCTGCCGCTCGTGTACTATCTTGATGTCTCCGGGAACAACTAGCTCAGCGGCCAAAATCCCTCGAGCATCTCAGCGCTGGAGGTTCTGGGCGAGCTTGATCTGTCCGAAAACGAGCTTTCGGGTGAAATCCCGCCTAGTCTCGGTGAAACGGATTCGCTGGTTAAGGTGAATGTCTCGGTGAAATCCCGTCCAGGGAGCTCATGGTCACGCACTGGAGCGGCCTCAGCTCATTCTCAACCATTCTGTGGACCGACTGACTGAGCTGGGCAGGGTCAGGAACCAGCAGGCCGTGAAAATGATTGGCATTTGCCGCTCCGAGATCGATGGGTGCCTGATACTGCACAGGTCAGAGCAGTTAACAGAGTTTGATGGTAGTGACGGAAGTTTGACGGCGTTAACGGAATTTTATTTTTTGCCCCTTATTTGTCAAATTTGATAGTTCGGACCGTAAATGGGGAAACAGTAATAGTTCGGGACCCCATTTAGGGTTTTTCCCTTAACTTTAATAAGAGAAAAATTTTCACCAAATAATTCCAACCATAATACATAAACAATAATTGAAATTATAAAATAATAATTGCATGAATCGCAATAGATGTTAGTTTTAACCTCACGTGCTTAAAATATCAAAGCACATTTTTTTTCCTATAAATGGGTCCAACAGAAAAGGCACAACAAGTAGTTTTATCTGTTTCAAAATTGTTTCTCAAACCACATAGCCTTTCATTCATATAGCAACTGACCAAACAGGATATTTAAACTACTCGACACATCTTCCGATTCATCAACCTATAAAACCCCCTATCTCATGAGGATCATCAAGTTCTCAAAACACATTCTCACAAACACTCAAAAAACTCATCCTGAAACAAGCATGGCTTCAACTAGTAAACGTTCTTCGCACTTAAAGCTGATTTCTCTTGTAGTTTTGCATATTTTTTTTGCGACTTCTACACCTGCGCAAGTCAAGAAACGGCCTGCACAGAAACTCAATGTCATTGATAGATGCTGGAGGCCTGACCCTCATTGGGTGACCAACAGGGAACACCTCGCCACTTGCTCTGTCGGATTCGCTGGGAAAATGTCCAACAATGAAGAGCAAAATTTTCACATGGCGGCAGGATAAACAAATACAAGGACGCTCGTGGAATTTCCATTCCGTCAATGATGTCTTCGTAAACGGAGCTTACGCCAGCCTATCTAAAAGCACTGATGTTAGGCTGCCGCATTACAATGAAGAGCAAAATTTCCGTGTTGCCAACGGTAGATATGTGAGAGCATTGACGAGAACGTCCGGTGCCCTGAGGTGCAATGAAAGGCGAAGATGTTGATACAACACATAGAGGAGGTTCATGAATACATCAAAGACTAAGCAATTGTTGGAGCTTCCAAAAAGACACAAATCCAAGTCAAAGATCAACTATTTTTTCTACATCTATTCTTCTACATATCAAGAGTTTGGTGAGCCACTAGCCACACTGGCTTATGGTAGTTCTAGAGGAATATGTGTAGGACTAGAGTAGGTTCACAATGCAAATCAGTTATTTAGAAAGTGAAGAAATGTATAATATAATTTCATTATCGGAATTTTAATTTTTTTATTACATTTCTCAATCACATAAATGTAACATATTTAAAAATAAAATAACATTGTGAAATGACTGAGTTTCGTGAGTACGAAAAAAAAATTAGGGTGACATTTCTCTAAAAACCATTTCCTCTAGCTTCTCTCTGAAAATCCCACCGGAGGTGGAGGAGGGGGTGGGGGTAGGCTCTCCTCCCCATACTTCCATTGCCCTGCCAGTCCACTAGCTCCAACCTCGCTGCTGCGGTCTTCTACCGAGTCTATCGCCCGGCGAGAGCCCTCGCCCGTCTAGTAATTTCAACTATTGGAGGTCTGAATCCCAATCCACAGTGGTCTTGGCTGGCCGCACGCCTAGGTGTTGTGTCCCTCTCGGCAGGCTCGCCTCGGATCCAGCAGTGAAAGGTCTGTCCCGCCTTCCCATCAGTCCAGCCGCGTCGCATCTTAGGCCTTACAGCCACACCACCTCTAGGCCTCACGACCACTCATTGGGAGACCTCACCCGAATAGTGCTCTCCACCCTAGCTATCACCAACATCCATGTTATGGGTCTCCCCTCCTCGGTCCGCGATCTAGTGCTCGAGTAACGCCCCGACCAGCAGATGCAGCCCCAGTCTCGATTGAAGGAAGCTCGCAGCCTCGAAGCTCCCTCCCTTCCTAGCCCTCAACCCAGTGCCCAACAAATCTACACCCCTCGATCCAGCACAGCCCTGCTCCCGCGAGGCCTTGGCGATGCAGGCAACAACTCTTGTCATGGTACAGGGCCAGTTGTCTGTCGATCAGGTCTTGGTTGTGGTTTCGCAACGGTCGAAGATTCTCCACCTGCGTTGCGCCTTGTGGTTTTCGCCCCAACCTGAAGAGACTGGCCACCTCCGAACATCGAGCTCCCAGCGAGGCGAGCTCGCACACACGACCGCTGATGTTAATCCTGTCGGTATTCTTCACCTCATAAAAGCGCGTTTCTCCTTCAAGGCCGGTATCCCCTTTTCGACCTCCTTGTGCGTCCGGTCGGAGGACCATAAGCTGCAGAGTTATGACGATGTCCGACCTCAAAGGAGGCCCCTGTAGTCCTTGGGAGGAGGCTTGCAAAGTTGGCATCCTATCTCATCGTCGATGACTCAAGCAACGGACCAGATGCTGGACTTATCCGATTTTCGCCTCCCCACGGGCCGTCTCCACCGTTTCAATGCTGCGCAGGTCGATGGTTACTAAGTGAAATTGGTTGCTAGGTGCCCAACGTCTACTCAGGGTCGTCAGGTTCCGGCGCCGGTCAGTCGAATCCCGCTCGTGGAGCTGCAACAACTCACCCGTGAGTCCTCCTCGAGTACGCAGCCTACAGTCTTTGGCCCTTGATTCCCGCTCAGTCCTCGAGTGTCCTTCCCGCGTGCAGATCTAGGTGCGTCAGGGCCTCAGTTAGGCGCTCATTGACTGGCGTGAAAGACCGACCAAGTACAGTCCCGCCCCCTGCCAGCCGCTACCTCGGGAAACCCTCTATTCACCTTGATAACCGCTCCAGCTCAGGGTAGCACAATACTCGCGCGTTAGAGTGTGCTTGGGCTAAGAAGGTAGCTCGGGCTTGGAAAGAAGCTCGGGCCCTTGGAGCCCCTTACTTTGGACAAGGACTTGGAAAGTCTTTTTGCATGAATTCTTATAGTTCTTTTGAGTACATCCTCAATCATGTAGGCTAGACTATTTGCCAAAAATCCAATGGATCTTTTAATTATAAATAAACTTATAATTTTAAAAAAACTTTGTGAGTATGAAACTTTTTCAAGCAGTTATAAATAATATTTTTCAGATTTTTTTAACTAAAAGAAAACATCCTCAAGAGCAATCATTACAACTGTTTAAATATATACTTTCGCAAATGATTTTGATTTTCAATAAATTAAAAATACAATAAAAATACAAAATAAGACGAGTTGGACATAAATATAAATTGATTTGCAACTATTAAAAAATTTATAAGCAATTGTTATCTAGGGCCATAATTAATAGTAGTAGCATTTTATATTATCGCGTGGACATTTTTGTCTGTGTGTATTCTGAAATAATTCAGTACGTAGAATATAGTTTGAACTTTATGTCTGCAATTGAATGAAATAATATAGAACAGATTTGAAAAGAAAGACATAGTGGGATGAAGTTAATGGAGAGGTGCGCAATAAGCAAAATTGTGCTAGAATCTTTTCAGTAAAAAATAAATAAAAATAATAATAATGAACTTAATATACATTTTACTTAGGGAAAAAGAAATTTTCCTAAAAATCTCTTCATTAAAATTTTTTAAATAAAAGATAAGTATTATGTGCTCAATGTACCTTTTAGTTGGGGGAAAGAAAATTGTCCTAAAAGTATTTTCCGTATAAAATATTTGAATAAAAAAGGAATAATATACTCAATTAGGTGGAAAAAGAAATCATCTAAATTTGAACTAAATAAGAAATATTTTGTTAAAATATTTGAAAGTCCCTCTATATATTTTTGAAAAAAGCACGAAAACATAATCTATATGATCCAGCATTTCTTCAATTATGATTTGAACTATTCGAACTATCGAAAAGGGTGCAATGAAAAAAATGAACTAAGTTGTGCTGTTGATTAAGATCCATCAGTTTGATTTACAATTGATCTAATTAAATTTGTTAAAGATTATGATTTATTGAGTATGAAAAGATGTTGTGTTGTTTATGTGAACGAAACGATATTATTTTGTTTGATGATCAAATGACTTAGTTTTTGCGCACAGGCCTAATCTTGATAATAATATTAGTTTAGGAGTCCAACTGTAAATTTTACTTTGGAAAATCAGTCCCTTTTTTCTTGCACCATTTTGACAATTCGATCAATTACTATAATTAAGAAAGCGGTAATAGTTTAAGGTCCTTTTTAGTTTCCCCCCGTAAATATCTTGTTTTGCTATTTATTTTTATATTCTGTGTTTCCACTAAATTATTTTTTATTTCTATTTTATATAAGTACGATCCACTTTTGTCAATATGATGAAAACTTGCGGCCATTGATTTTTTAGACAAAATTTATTTTCCACAATTGATCTCTTAAAATACTCTTTTCAATTTTAATGGTATCTATTAAAATCTTAATGGAATTGATGCTATGAATTGCGAGTCTAAACACGTTTAATAAATCCGAACTGCACCTGTAAAGAGATTGAGGTTTAGAATTCAATAATTCATTTAAAACTATATATTATGATTATCAAATATATTATTTATAAAACTATATAAATCATTTCTTCTAAATAGTATATTGAGCGATGAATTCTTAAAAGAATGACAGATGAATTGTGATAAAACGGTTCGTTTCGCTTTAACTTATCCGAATTCATAACTTCACCATGTATAAATTCATATTTTCTCTGAGTTGAAAACCCTTAAACAATACACTACCTATCTGAGAAAATGAGGCGGCCGCCTTGGATGAAGCGTAATGAGGAGGGAACGGACGATATGAAGTCGAAGAAAATACTCAAATCGAAGTTGATGAAATCAATCATCGAATCAATAATCTATCAGAAAAGGTACAATTGTGAAGCCTTCTCTCGTATTTACGTTAGTGATTGTTTTGATAATCTTTGAAAGATTATTTATTTTATAGATTATATAAATAAGAAAGTCAATATAATATATAAGAGTGATCTTTCGAGTAGTTTGATTGATATAATTGCTTGAATAATTTGTTCGAGAAAAAACTGTTCCGAACTCTTAAGGAATTGGAACCAAGTTGGGGTGAGGATCTGGGCAAAGATGCCGGTTTAGTTAGTTCTCGAAATTGATCATCATTAAATCCTAATTTTAGTAGAAATGGTTAGAATAAGAATCAGTCGGATCATATGCCTCAGTTTCATTGGTTTTTGCTATCGTATTTTAACTCAGCCATTTTTGAGCCTGCAGTTGTTGTCTTCACGAACCAAACCTCTTATAGATATGCCAAAACAATTTTATAAGAAGTGATTGGATTCTTTGGAGCATTTTTCCGTTACCTCAGCCATTGTGAACCTCCAGAAGCGTGAAACCATAACAAGTTATGGAAGCCAGATTATCCATCAACCATACTCTCTTCTGAAAGTTCATTAAAAATGGTGGAGGTCAAAGGCTTTAGCGGCGCAGGGCTTCAAGTTCTGTTTTTTACAGTACATAAAGCGGTTTGGGAAGACCTTAAAGAACATCACTTTATGGGAGAGTGAGACAGACATAGAAGCAATGGAGGCTTATAGATTTCTTTCAAATTTGACAAAACCACCTCCCAAGTTTCAGATCTATGATAAACAATGGATGCATTAAGGTTCTTTCATGATCCCTCATCTCCAATTTAAAGTACATTGATTTAATTAATAATTCTGAATGTACATTATCTGTTGCTTCTGGGGACAGACATCGATCAAGGGCTTCGGCTGGGCCATTATATTAATATAAGAGAAGAGTTCCTGCAAAAGTTGGTGAGAGATTAAGTTAAAATGAAATTATTGTTGTTCCTGAAAATTTTTGATCATTTTCTTGTTGAGTCTTAATTTTCATATATACAACTGATATTTGTATTTGACGACAGATCTCTCACATATATACATAGTTGCATTAATCTTACAACGAAACAGTAGCTGGAGAATGAGATACTGGACACATCACAAATTGTTGGAGAATGGGAGAGCAAGCAGGGAGAATAGGAAGAAGAGCAACCCGCTGCTAAAAAGGCAGACACTATTGATAGACAACATCCTAATATATATAGTTGTAGAGACTTGTGTGTGACATTGAATATGGGTAATGTGGGATTGAAGGAAGGGAGTGAGTGTTAACCTCCCACATTGCCTAGCAACAAGAGAAAGGGAGAAGAAGATTAGTATATAGTATAGCAAGGCAAGACATCAAAAATTCAGGATTTGATTTCTAAGTCGAACATTTGGCAAAGTAGCTTTAAGTGTGGACATTACTCTTTTGTATTGAGAGTTTAAATGAAGTTACTTCATTAAAAAGCTTCGACCACCACTTTGAATTGAGCCTTAAAGAAAGTGTTTGTTTAATTTTAAATAAGCTTGACCATTTGTGTCATGCTAGAATATTTGTCAAGGCTAGATCACCATTTGGTGTGCGTTGTTTATGGTAATGTTAGGTGGAGCTGCCTCTCACCTTTGATGGTTAGTTTGAGCTGCCTCACCTTTGGAAATCTTAACCTTAAGTGGTCACAGCTTGGGGCCTCTAAAAAATTTTGCACAGAACTTCCAAATTTTCCGGACCGGCCCTGGGAACAAGTGTTTGTCATGGAGTGGGGTTAGATGCAGACCCGTTTAGGTTGAACTCAAAATCGTTTGAGAAACAATAGGAATCTGTAGGCATGCAGTAATTACCATTTGCGCAATTACCAAGTGTTATCAATGGTTGTAAAAGTAGCTCAATTTTATAGTTAGCAACAATTGATCCTATTGGAAATTGACATTATACATAATTATCATCTGATTTTGAGTTTTATAAAATTTTACTTTAAATTCAGGAATGTATTGTATACACACACTATATAGGTTTAGCTTTTACATCAATTGAAATCTTGGATTGATGTCAATCCAAGATTTCTAACACAAAATAAGCTTTGATTTAAATTGGTTTCATTGATTTTTTTGGACTTCAGTGCTCTAATTACCCCTTCGTAAGTATATATGTATAGAGTTTTCATAGCCTTCAAAGTTGGCAAGGGCGTGTCCACATCGGTTCGAAAAAATCTTATTGTTTACTGAAGATTCGGATTTCTGCTCTTATTTGAAGGAGAAGCGCTAAACTTGATGGAATGCAAATCCGTCAAAATCGGGAACGCTCAAAGAAATGAGGGGTGACCATCATCAATGAAAGGGAGGAATCGCCTCTTCTCCCATAAAACTCTTGGCTAGACTAAAAATGAGATTCCCTTGTAGTATATAAAGTATGTTCCCTCACATCTAAACATATTAACGAAAAAATACACAAAGAAAAAAAAGAGAAGTTTCTCCTTCTTCAAAGAGCAGCAACTCATCATAATAGCAAGAACCCACATAAAAGGGCAGCTAGAAGCTAGCATCTTGTATTTTATATTTAAGGTTTATTCCATTTCCAACAAGTAGTATTAGAGTCAAAATTTTATTCAGAATAATGATAACTTATGTGTAATTACAAATTCAAAAATTGACAAAGAACAACTATGGGAATTGACAAAAATTGTAGTAGCGACAATTGATGAAGCGAAAAATCTATCTCAAATGATGACAGATGACCTTGTTGGATCACTTCAAGCATAAGAATTATAAATGAATCAAGATGAACGTAATGCAATCTATGATGAGGACATCACGTCGTCTAATGAGGAGTCGCTGTCTCAGTCGTATACACATCTGATAAGTCCGATAACTCCTGTTCATGGACCAATTGCTCGAGCTCGTGCCCGTCAATTAAACTACCAGGTGAACTCATTCCTAAGTGTTCATACAGATCTTTATAAGAATTGGATGCTACTAAATTATTGTGATGATTTTGTTGTCCTTAGAAACGTGGAAGAAGATATTAAAGTGATTGTGCTGCATAAATCGAGTTCAAATTCCAAGATTTATTCAAACTCAGAGTTGGCTTGCCGCGTGTCAAATATAGAAAGTTTTTGAAATCTTCTTTCAAATGGATCCAGTCAAGTGTCAAAAGTCCATCTGAGCTATACAGAATCCACAAAATAAATTTTGTGGGCTTTTAGTATAAATTTGGGCTTTGTGCTTAAGTGAAACTGATAATAGGATTTGGACTGTAGGCCTGAGCCTATTAATACTAGTCCAAATCTTATTAGTGATAGTAATTCTAATTAGATTAGAAGAAGTCCTACTTCCTTCCTTATAAATAGATAGTTATATAATTCTTTTTCAGTTGGATTAGATTAAAATTAGCTGCTACTTCTTTTTCATGTATTCACGTGTGTCGGCTAGATTGTCCGTTACTTGTCTTCAGATTCTCATTTCTTATTTTTATTTTAATATTTGAAATTTCAGTTGCTTATTCTTTGATTGCTTACAGATATAAACACCTTCGTGGTCAGGTTGATTGTGCTTCCACAAGATCAATAACACTTTTGGAGTAGGTGTAACGATTGCTAAGGCGCAAAGTCCTGGACAGTTGTAGCTGATCGCCAACGTCTCCTCCTCCCAAATCGAAACCTTATCTCATCGAAAGATCGGGACCACATAAACTTCTATCAATTGGTATCAGAGCCAGATTTCTTGGTGACAAATTTTTAAATATTTTTTTTATTTTCTCCTCTTCCCAAATCGAAACCCTATCTCATCGAAAGATCGAGACCACATAAACTTCTATCAAGCTATGATCAAGCTTTACAAAGAAGACTATCTGTAAGAGGAAACCATTCATCTAGCAAAATCACTGGCGAGGACAAGACAACCATGATAGTCAAATAGGTTTCTATCAAGGTGGACGAGGTGGCCGAAAACGTACATCTAAGTCCTATGAAAGCCTCAACTAGATGAAGAAGACTAGAGCTATTAGTGTGGTCGAGGATCATATAAGAAAAAAAGGAAGATCTCGACAACAAGATGATAAAGTTGAAGTGAAATGCTACAAGATTAATAATATGGACATTGCAACTACGAATGCATGTGCGTTCCTAAAGAGAAGAGGGAAATCATTTATTAAAAGCAGCTGATGAAAATATTATTAAATCACTCATCTTTTTTTGTTATCGAGCTAATGAGAAATGCAAGAAAATATTTGATGTCTTAACGTTGGAGCTGGCAATCACATGTGTGGTAAAAAAGAGTGCTTTACTGATTTGAATATATCAGTACGTGGAGGGGTCACATTTGACAACTTTTCAGAACTCCCTTTTATGGGAAAGGTGAATTTGTAATTACCTTATAGAATGGAGAAAAGAAGCACATATAAGATGTTTACTATGTATTGGTTTTGAAAAATAATATCATCAGTTTGGAACAGTTCTTGGAGAAAAGCTATGATGTGCAAATAAAGGAGTATTCTCTCAGCTTGAGGAATAATATAAGAGAGATTATATGGAAAGTTAAAATTACCGAAAATCGTCTTTGACACTTGATATTCTAAAAGAGCTACTAAAATGCATGAAATCAATTTTAAAAAAATGAATCATGGCTTTGACATTTAAGGTTTGGTCATCTTTAATTTTTGACCTAAATTTATTAGAAAGAATAAAGATGGTGGACGGATTACCAATGATTGATCAACCTGATCAATTGTGTGAAGCCTGAATCAAAGGAAAGCAACACAGATAAAGTTTTGAAATTGAAAAATCATGGAGAACCATAAGACGATTGGAGATTGTTCACACAAACGTAGAAGGTCAATTTGTCATACCATTACTTGGAGGAAACTACTATTATAATACATTTATTGATTATTTTAGCAGTAAAACATGACATACATTATCAAGGCAAAGTTTAAAGCCCTTAATACATTTTATGGAATTTAAAGCAATAACAGAGA
>NQLW01000045.1:398490-450119 GCA_002312845.1 Kalanchoe fedtschenkoi | reverse complement strand
ATATTTATGGTATTGTGGGTGACATGCTGAACAATCCTTCTACCTATGGTACGCATAAATACATGCTCGTTTTCAATAAAAAAAATTTCTTTTCATGAGAGTAGCTTGTTGCATATGTGTGAACTGGCAGGTTTCAGCGTAATCGACCGAGCGTGCTGTGGAATGGGGCGGAAGATAACGTGTCTTCCGGGTCTACTTCCATGTCCAGACCGGACCCGATACCTGTTTTGGGATGCCTTCCACCCGACTCAAGAGGCAACTGTGGTTATAGCTCGACGGGGCTTCTATGGCTCTCCTAAGGACTGTTATCCCATCAATGTCCAGCAACTGGCCCTTCTCTAATCACCATCTCATCGCCTGTCTTTCAGAAATAATCATAATAATTTCATCAGTCATATGATGTGTGTTGATCTTTCTGATGAATACATAATTATTATGCGTCATGTATGGAAGTTTTATGGCACAACATTTGTTTCTGCACTAGTTTCATTTTCATGAGCACATTCATACGCATGCAATACACCAAATTTCGAATATAGAACTTTGAGATGTTAGACAGCTCCCCAAATCAATAGATCATTGGTAATATTGCAGTTAGAAGTCGAACACTATGCGAATGCGAGAAGTTTTTCAATACCACGGTTGAAATCAAGATGTCTTACTTTCTAGTTGTTCCAATAGTTAACACGGACATGATTGTGTTTGGTTCAATTGGATTGTGTGATTATATTTCCCTTCAAAATTTCAAAATGAAATTTAATCTAAACATAAATAAAAGAAATAAAAAATTAAAATGAAGTTCTTTGGTTAAAAAGTTTTATAAGGTGTGATCATATAATTTTATAACTACAATGAATTTCATAATAATATTTTATTTTTATTTAAAAATGTAATTTATTTCAAACTCAAATAAACTTATTATCAAAGAGAACTCAAAAGAGATTCATTATAAAAAAATGACTGAAATTGATAGATCATAAAGAGTCTGACTTAAAATTCACAAATGCGGATCTGAACTGTCTATATCCACTTGACTCAATCGACAGCCTGTCTGGTCATATACATATTCCTATGGAACTACCATAAGTCAATTTGACCCGTGGCTCACCAAAGTCTTGATATGTAGAAGAATAGATGTAGAAAAAATAGTTGATCTTTTTCTGTGACTTGGATTTGTGTCTTTTTGGAAGCTCCAACAATTGGTTAGTCTTTCATGTATTCATGAACCTCCTCTATGTGTTGTATCAACATCTTCGCCTTTCATTGCACCTCAGGGCACCGGACGTTCTCGTCAATGCTCTCACATATCTACCGTTGGCAACACGGAAATTTTGCTCTTCATTGTAATGCGGCAGCCTAACATCAGTGCTTTTAGATAGGCTGGCGTAAGCTCCGTTTACGAAGACATCATTGACGGAATGGAAATTCCACGAACGTCCTCGTATTTGTTTATCCTGCCGCCATGTGATCTGCACAAATATGAACATGCCGATGTTAATAAACTTGCATATTTTTTTCGCACTCTTGTTAGAAGTCGCAGAATATATATATATATATATATATATATATATTATCAGTACTTATCATTGGACTGAGTTCATTTACCTTTTTGTGCGCAGAATTTGGTGCGATGAAGAGGTTGGATTCGCTCATAATGCTGGGATTCATGCTCCCTCCAATCGCATAATCACGCCATCCTTTGTAAAGATTATTGGCTACATGAGCATATCCATACCTCACCCTGTACCGAAAAGTTTTGAGCTACAATTATTTCCAACTCCCAGAAACATGCAACAAAATATATTTTAATGTTATCGGAGTTGGAGCCTTACCGTGGCATTCTTTGATTCAAATCAGGTCCGAAATGGTTGAAGATGACTGTCACCTTCATATTCCTGTCCCGCAAGAAGCCATCATCATGACCTAGAAGCATGACCTTGTCATGGTTCCTGAACCAATTGTTTGAGATTGTGATGTCTGTAGACCCGCGTGTAACGTCAAGAAGGCCGTCTGTGCACTGATAGAATGTGTTATGATCTATCCAGATTTTTGATGATCCCACCAGCCTTATGGCGTCGCCATCTGTAGCACTCATTTGGCTTATTTGAGAGCCTGGAGCGACCACAGGACCGCCTGGCCTCGGACGACAGTGGTGAACTCGGATGCTGTGAATGATAACATTTGTCACCTTGTACAGCAGCAGGCACGAGCCTTCCGCGATGTGGATGCTTGAGCCCCTCCCGTCTATGGTCGTGAAGCTACTAACCAAAAGCGGCTGCTTGAGCTTGATGCGCATATCTCTTTGGAAGGTGATCCAGACCTTGTGGTTGATCACCGTGGCTCCATATCTAAGTGTTCCTGGTCTGGGGTTTACAGGATCGTCGCTCGGATCAGTCACCACATAATGCACCAGCCCCTCACCGATATTGTTGGACAGTTTCCCAGCGAATCCGACAGAGCAAGTGGCGAGGTGTTCCCTGTTGGTCACCCAATGAGGGTCAGGCCTCCAGCATTTATCAATGACATTGAGTTTCTGTGCAGGCCGTTTCTTGGCTTGCGCAGGTGTAGAAGTCGCAAAAAAAATATGCAAAACTACAAGAGAAATCAGCTTTAAGTGCGAAGAACGTTTACTAGTTGAAGCCATGCTTGTTTCAGGATGAGTTTTTTGAGTGTTCGTGAGAATTTGTTTTGAGAACTTGATGATCCTCATGAGATAGCGATAGGGGTTTTATAGGTTGATGAATCGGAAGATGTGTCGAGTAGTTTAAATATCCTGTTTGGTCAGTTGCTATATGACTGAAAGGCTATGTGGTTTGAGAAACAATTTTGAAACAGATAAAACTATTTGTTGTGCCTTTTCTGTTGGACCCATTTATAGGAAAAAAATGTGCTTTGATTTTTGAAGAAGATGTTTACCTAAATACAGGCCTTCCGCTCTCTGCCATCCAAATGGAACTATAACAAGAATTCAAGTTTCATCCATGGAGAGAGCAAATCATACACAGCATGAATTCAGATTCACATAGAGATCCAAGCACTAAAAACAAAAATTTGAAACAAACTAATGCAACAATTTGGGTTAATTCAGCTGGGAATCCCATGGCTGATTCACGTGCTTGCTTTCTAATGTAATCTGCATCTTCAGTTACCATTTATTTCTGCTAGCGTGAAAGCTACAACTTGAAACACGGTAAGTAAACATGTTGCAAACTGGACTCTTTTCTTGTTTAACCACCTACCTAATCATGACAGGTCTCGAAAAACTAGAAAACAATAGATTGTCTTGTCATTAACAAGAGCCCCTCCACAGAGTGCTCCATCCTCACCTCTAATACGAAGAAACATCCAATGCCACTGAAAGAGAATGCTTTTACTGGCTTCGGTTAAAGGAAGTTGGGAATTCAAAATTCGCCCCATCACAACCGATTAAGATCTGTCATTGACAAAGTTTGCTTTTAAATCTGAGACCAGAGCATAGGAGAGTGTAAGATGAAAATCGATTAACCAAACTGATATATTTTAACCGAACTAATTTGGTTCCGTTAATTTTGTGAATCGGTTGATTCGGTCAAAAATATAAAAAAATTGATTAATGCGGTTCGGTTAATAGAAGAGAAATTTTTGAGTTCAGTTAATTCGGTTAACCGAATTAACCAAAAAATAAATTTATTAAATAAAAAATATTTTTTTACATATAATATATTGATTTTTAAATATATTTATTTTGTTTTGTTAATTCGGTTAATTTGATGTTTAACCGATAACCGAATTAACCGAATTATCGATTAACCATATAATTCGGTTCGGTTATCAATCGAGATTTATAGAATTTGGTTCGATTAACCGATTAGCAATTCAGTTTAATTAATCGACCGATGGTCTCCCCACTAGTTTATCCGTAACTATATATTTTTTCACTTTCTAAAATAATATTTCGTCATATTTGATTTAATATTTTGTTTCTTTCACTGCAAGGCTTTGCAATCTCCAGAAATAGTATTTGATTATTTGACTAATCATCTTCATGTGAAAAAATATTGATAACATGGACGATGATGAGTTTTGTATCCTAATTATTTGTCATTTAAATTTTGAATAATTGAATCCAAACATCTATAAAACATAGTCCGTTAAAATATCTTTGGGTGTAATCATAGAATAAATATATATATAATAGAAAATAAAAAATACGTTCAAAAATTTACTACATATTTATTGTAATTAAATATAAAAGAATGGAGAGCGCGCATTTTTTTTTAGTTTTTCATAAAATTAATGTGTGATAGTACAAGTCTTCGGGTATAACAATTCGGTTCAGTTCGATTTTTAATAAAAAAAATCAAATTGAACCGTTAGTGATTGATTTGGAGAATTTGAAACCGAACCGAACCGTTTATTTCAAAAAATCAAATTGAATTAAACCTTGCAGTTTGGTTTGGTTTGATTTATTTTTTTCATAAAATTTATTGAATATTTAATTATTAAATAGGAGACATTTCATATAAAAAATAATATATATGAACTAATTTATATTATATGTTCAATTAAATTTAAATATGATCTAAAATATAGTGAAATTGTTTGGTTTGGATCAGTTAAGTTTGAAAAATATCAAAAACCGAACCAAATCATTAGTCATCGATTTTTTAAAATTCAAAACCGTAACAGAATCACTAACACTCAAAATCAAAATGAACCAATCAGTTTAGTACGATGTAATTCGGTTCATTGATTTTTCAATTTTTATTTACAATCATACTTTTACGAATGATAAATTATCACGTGTAATTTTAATTTTTCAACACGACACGTAACTGAGTGTCAGTGAAACAGAGTCCACTCAATAATTTCTCTACTTTTACACAAGCTTCACTCTACTCTCTTACGAACCCATTCAAATTCTGTAAAAACCTTTTATAGAAAGTGAAACTCCGAGCTGGGGAGCCAGAATGGCAACGGTCATGAAATTGCTCGGATCGCTCGGCGAGCGACAGTCGCATGCGTCCTCACCATCATCAATTTGTCCAATTTTTCGATGTATTTCGAACCGGTTCTACGCGAGAAGCTCCAAGTCCGCAGCCTCCAAAGAGGAGAAACTTCCTGAGTCTGAATCGGAGCCGGCATACGAGGAGGAAGTGATTCCGAGCTCCGGAGTTAGCAGGCCTCTGTCTGAGATACTCAAGCAGCTCAACAAGAGAGTTCCCGATGGCCTCATCAGAACGCGCGTTGAGGATGGATTCTCCATCAGATACATCCCCTGGTATTGATTCCAACTTTAATTCAATTGAATCAGATGCGGTAACTGCTTTGTGCTTGATCTGCATATTTCTGATGCTCAATGTGGTAGTTCCATTTATAAATAGGGCTTTGAACATTACTCAAGTATTTATCTTGGTAAAGAAATTTTGATTTTCTCATGAATGTTGTTCTCTTGTATGCAATTTGCAGGCATCTTGTCAATAGGATTATGAACCTGCATGCACCTGGTAAGCAGTTTTCTTTACATTTAGCTTAACTGTGTGTTTGTGCTATTATTATTTTTTTGCTAATTCACTCATAGTTGTTGCATCTGAAATTTGTGGTAGAATGGTCTGGTGAAGTTAGAAATATCACATACTCAGCTGATGGAAAGTCTGTCTCGGTTGTCTACCGAGTGACACTTTATGGGGTTGATGCCGAGGTATGTTTCTGTTCTCTTGTCTGCAAATAGTGCCATGTTGCCTAAATTGTATTCATCTGATTAGATCCATGTGGTTTAACTCAGCATTTCCCATTTATGTTCTTCACTGAAAAGAAGGTTTTTCTTCTGACTATTGTTGGTTGTCTATTAGCTGTCCATCAGAGCTCACCATGTGATTCCTATTCTAAGTGCAAGTGTCGGAAAAAGTTATATTGCTTGCCCCAATTTTTAGTTTATGATGATCAAGTCCCTGTTTTAATTCAAATCCTTTTGGTTAGTCAATGTTTGGAGATCACTTTGGCTTTGTTTGGATTAGGAAAAGTTCCCTAGAAAGAAAAATGAGATGGAAAATTTTGTGACAAGAAAGTAAATGGAAAGATGATTGGAAATTTTTTGGAAGTTCTAGTCTGGGATAAATTTGTCAATATCAAAATCTATTGCAGCAGATTGTTGCAGTAATCCGTTAGGACAGATCAGCTCAATCTCACGTCAGATAGTTAGTTTACGAATTAAAAAATCGTGAAAAACCAAGCAGCAGAATATGACCATAACTAACATAGAACTATCCACAACATGTTTTTGCAATCTAATGATCACACCTATGTCTCCAAAGCCACTCCCGAGTCAAACTCCACTATTAGAATCATCTAGTACATGTACATCTGTTTTATAGTATTCAGCATACCCAGTAAAATACTATGATACATTGCTTGTACTTATTGTAATTGAGTGGTGAGGCTGAACTCCATCTCCAAGAATTGAGCCTTCAAAAAGCACTTACTACTCTAAAGTGTGAAACCGCTTACAATGAACAAACTGCGTGTACCTCAATATTGCTCTTTGAGTTTGATACGGATCTTCAATCTTCAGCATCCTTTTTATAGTTCACTTGAAGATCAGTCATTCAATGGATTTATATCACCAAATATATGAAATTCAAATCAAATATTCATTTTCATAAAATTGACAATCATACAATTTTTTTTCAACAAGGCTATGTTTGGTTTAAAAAATAATATCATGGAAAGAAAGATTAGAGGAAAATGAAATGGAAATTAAATTTATCAAAGTACATAAATTTAATTTCCATTTCATTTTCTCTCTAATATTTCTTTCCATGATATTATTTTTTAAAACCAAACATAGCCTTAGTGCGACTACAAATGTTATATCACTGGATTGATGATACCATAGGCAAGACGGACTGAAAATAATTAATACTGTTACCATAGTTCAGTGCGACGTGTTGTTTACATAGTGAAAGATGTGTTCTAGCTAATTGTAAGTTCAGGTTTTCTGAATAGACAATGTACAACATTTGATGCTTTATCATATCATAATCTTTTACGTGCAATTTTTCAAATCTAGATTGACTCGCAGTTATTGATTTTCCTATTTTTAACTGCTATTTCACTTGTTGTCACACAAGATGCATCGAGAATCAACTGGTACAGCGTCTCTGGCTGACACTGGGTATGGTGACCCTGTCCAAAAGGCGGAGGCCATGGCTTTCAGGAGGGCATGTGCCCGTTTTGGGCTTGGGTTGCATCTCTATCACGATGATTTATCATAGAATCGTTTATTATTTGGTTGTGGATGTATCTGATAGGATTAAGGAATTTCTGGCATTTTGAGATGTTGAGTATGAGGCGTGCATGTGTTTTTGCTTAGTTTTGGATGTAGCTGAAGGGGCAACTGGCACGCCACGGTGTGTTAGGCGAGTTCAATTTTGTTTTGATGTAATGCGATGTTTGGGAACTCACGATGTCACATTAGAATCACATATTTTTCAGTTTATCTACACTAATTCTGATTATCTGTGTTGACCGGCAGGATTGTAACTCTCGTATTTAGGTAGCCGCAGAATTAAAATACTAATCTTGTATTACTACTCCGGAGTCTAGAATTTAAGTTAATAGAAATTTTTTAGTGATTAACAGAATGAGAATATTAATTTTCTTAGAATGAAATTAAAAATTTATGATAAAATTGTTAAGAAAAGGGATGTGACTTGTTAATAGTCACATCTCAGGGGGTCACTTTGTAATTGTACATAACTAGCGGGTTGTGATTGTAATTAAGTGGTTGCTAAAACCTTATATAAGCGTTGCTAAAGGGTTGTAATTCATCACTATTGAGAATTTGAGAAGAAAAGATTTTCCCGCCACTTTGCTTCTTCTTCTCCGATTCTCCTCTGCACCAGTCTATTCGCCGGAGACCTGGTGGTCATTTCGTCCGGTTTTCACATGGTATCAGAGCTTCACGGAGTTTGAATTACATCCTGGTAACCTTCCTTCTCATCAATTCAACCGTCTTAAGTCAGATCGTGTTAATCGATTGAGAAAATGGTTAACCTTAACGAATTGATGAATCCTGGAGTAAATGTTGCTTCTGCTTCCATCAATTTGTTTTGAAAGTGTAATAAACGGCTCTCTTCAAATCCTCCCACCTCTTTCTAAAAACTCACGGTGGAGGAGGAGGGTCGGGCAGGCTCTCCTCCTCGCACAACCACTGCCCCACCACCACTCTCATCTCTTCCATCTCCGGCCACCACAGATCTGGGCCGAGGCCACCCTGTTTTGGCCTCCCACCACCACCACCGGCACTACCATCTCGCCTCAAACCCGTCCACAGCCCCGATCTGTCGTCGTGCTCTGCCGCGAGTCAGCTTCTCGCACAGTAACGGTGGCCAAGGAGGCCTGAATCCTCATCTGAAGCCGCCGTGGCTGGGCGTGCGACTGGGTCTGCCTTGCAGGCTGCAGATCTGGCTTTTCCTACCCCACGAATCTAAACCCGCGGCGGCCTCATCCCCAGATCCGCCCCCGCCGACCGCTACAGCCCAGATCCGACCGCTCCAGCGCTAGATCTAGTTGTGCCAGCACCAGATCTGGCCGTGCCAGCACCAGATCTAGTCGTGTCAGTGTCAGATCTGGTCGTCGAGGCTCCTTGAGCCAAATTCTTAGGCCTTGCGCCACACTCATGTAAGCTCACCGAGCTGCCGCTATCTAGGCTTCGTGCCACCCCTGTAGGCTCTCCGAGCCAACGCGTCTTAGGCTTTGTGCCACCCTTTGTAGGCTCTTCGAGCCACCATGTTTTAAGCCTCGTGCCACCCCCTTGTAGGCTCTCCTTTGGACCATTATCAATAAAATAAATATATTAAAAAAAAATGTTGCTTCTGTTCTTGACGATCCGTATTATATTAGTCCAAATGAGACTACTAGTGTGATGCTTGTAACTGAAGTGCTTGTTGGAACCAAGAATTACTCTTCTTGGAAGAAGTCTATGGAACTTGCCCTTAGTGGAAGATCCAAACTCAGCTTTGTGCGAGGAGAAGTTCTGAAGCCTCCTGTCACAGATTCTGTGCATTTGGCGAAATGGCAGCGCTGCAATGACATAATCATGACATGGCTAATCTCTTCGGCGGCGAAGGGAATTGCAGGAGGGATTCTGCATTCCAAAGATGCAGCGACGGCATGGAAAACACTTAATAAGAGGTACACTTCATCTCATAAGGCAAGAACCTTTGCGTTGAGAAAAGAAATTTATACCTTAGTGCAAGGAGAAATGGCAGTTTCTGCGTTTCTGGAGAAACTTATCTGTCTTTGGGATGAATTAGATGCTCTTTTGGCAGAAGATGTTGATTATCAAATGAGTGGGAAGGCTAAAGAAGAAGAACATGTTATGTCCTTTTTTATGGGATTGAATGAGAAACATAGTCAGATTAGAACTCAAATCCTGGCTATGAGAGATTTTCCTACTTTGGATGATGCATATAACATGGTGGCTCAAGATGAGTTACAAATGGAACTTACCAATAGCAAGAATGAGACAGGGGAGCTGTCTGCATTCTATGCAGAAAACCAATCCTATGGGAACTCAGGAAGGAGCAAAAATAACATCAATCCAAGGGAAGATTCAGGATCTGCAAAGGGAAAAATTGATGGAGGAAATAATCAGCAAAAGAACATGAGGAACTTGAATTGTTCATTCTGTAATCTGAATGGCCATACAAGGGAAAACTGTTATAAACTAATTGGTTATCCACCGAATTGGAGGAACAAACAGCAAGGCAACAAAGCATCTGGCAATTCAGGGGGAAGGCCTATGGCACATAATACATTTACATCAGAGAACCCAGACCTTCCTCAATGTTCTACTGGTAATCTTCAACAATTCACCCAAGATCAAATATCTCAATTGTTGGCGCTTATTTCACAGCCTAAACCAGTAAAGGATCAATTCAACCAGATGGCAGGTATTGCTTGCTTGAATTCCTTGACACTTGATGATAATATTTGGATTCTTGATAGTGGTGCGACAGATCACTTTACACCACATTTGTCTTTATTAAATGAGGTTGAAATGCTGAGGAACAAGTATGAAATTACCTTGCCTGATGGAACAGCAACTCAGGCAGAGTTGAGAGGAAATACTTGCCTGCTTAACAATATTCTGCTGAAGAATATATTATATGTGCCCAAGTTCAAGTTTAACTTGTTATCAGTTAGCAAACTAATTCAAGATACAGGTTATATTGTCACTTTCTTTAATAAGACCTGTACAATTCAAGACCCCAGTGGCAATGAATTGCCTAGGGACTAGTAGACTAATCCATGGCTTATACCAGATGAAGGGAAGTGATGGAGTGAAGGTTCTGAACTCAGTTAGCAAGATTAATCAAGTCTTGCAGTGGCATCAAAGGCTTGGGCATATGCCAATTGAAAAACTCTCGAAGTATGTTCCTGAAATTCAGCATAGTTCAATAAAGGATGTAGTTTGCCATGTGTGTCTGGCTAAGCAGACAAAGCTACCATTTCCTACCAGTACTATACATACTACCTGCATTTTTCAACTAGTTCATGTTGACATTTGGGGGCCTTTTTCAATTGAATCAATTGAAGGATACAAATATTTCCTCACTCTAGTTGATGATTATTCACGTATTACCTGGGTGTATATGATGAAGATGAAGAATGAGGCTACTCAGTTGATTAAAAATTTCATTCATCTTGTTACCACATAATTCAACAAACAGGTGCTTTGCCTGCGCAGTGACAATGCCAAAGAGTTCTTCAACTATGATCTCAATAAATTCTTACTTGATCAAGGTTGTATCCATCAATCTTCTTGTCCATAAACTCCTCAACAGAATGGGGTGGTTGAACGGAAACATAGACACATCATGGAGGTGGCTCGAGCTTTGCGTTTTCAATCCAATATTCCAAAGAACTTTTGGGCAAATTGTGTCTTAACTGCAGTTTACATTATTAACAGATTGCCTTCTTCTCTTATTGGAGGGGTTAGTCCACATGAAGTTTTCTTTGGAACACCACCATCATATCATGAACTGAAGGTCTTTGGTTGCTTATGTTATGTCTCTACTTCATCTCATAACCGAGACAAAATGGATGCTAGAGCACATCCATGTGTTTTCTTGGGATATCCCTTTGGAACAAAGGGATATAAGGTATTTGATCTAGTACAGAAACGAGTTCTTGTATCAAGAAATCTGATATTCCATGAATCACATTTTCCCTTTAAGAACCAACATGATGTTCCACACCTTCAGAAACACAAAGACTTAATGTCTTTCCCTGAGACATCCCAAGATATTGACTTCACAGAATATCCTGATCATTCATATCATGGTTCAGAAGTTCCAGATCAAATTGTTCAGTCCCAACAAGTTGATTTGTCCCCAGAATCTATTCCTTCAGCACCTGCTAGTGCTACTGAAGTTCCTGTCCGTCGTTCAAGTAGACCAAGAACAGAACCTCAATGGTGCAAAGACTATGTGTGTACATCTCGCACATCTCCTCATTCTTTATCTACTGTGCTCAGTTATGAAACTTGTGCACCTGCTCACACACATTTCTTGCTACAAGTTTCCAGCAATACTGGACCATCTTCTTATACTGAAGCATCAAAGAATATTGACTGGGTAAATGCTATGAATACTGAGTTGCAGGCATTGGAGGCAAACAGAACATGGGAGTTTGTTTATCTTCCATCTGGTAAACAAGCCATTGGGTGTAAATGGATTTACAAACTCAAGTATAAATCTGACGGAACAATTGAGAGGCATAAAGCATGCCTTGTTGCCAAGGGTTACACACAGACTTATGGTCTTGATTATCACGACACTTTTGCTCCAGTGGTGAAAATGAATACAGTCTGTGTTCTTTTGGCTATTGCAGCATCCAAGGCTTGGCCTCTTTTTCAACTAGATGTTAATAATGCCTTCCTTCATGGATTTCTTGACGAAGAAATATACATGAAACCTCCTCCTGGTTTCTATAATGATGCTAAGCGATAAGGTAAAGTATGTCGTCTTCTCAAAAGCCTTTATGGCTTGAAGCAAGCCTCTCGTCAGTGGTTTGCGAGATTCAGTTCCGTTTTACTGAACTTTGGTTTTGAGGCTAGCCTCAATGACTCTTCCCTTTTCATTCTCCGACGAGAGAGTGATTTGATTCTACTTCTTGTCTATGTTGATGACGTGCTGCTCACTGGAACTTCAGCCTCTCTCATCACTGAAATCAAATCTTTCCTTGATTCTCAGTTTAAGATCGAAGACCTTGGCACTGCAAAATATTTTCTTGGCCTGGAATTGGCTCGTTCTCAGACAGGTATTTTTATTAACCAACGGAAGTATGCTCTTGATATCTTACAGGACTAAGGTTTTTCTGAATCCAAGCCGTGTGCTACTCCTATGGATTCCAAGCATAAATTAGCTCTTTCCACAGCTCCTTTACTTCCTGATCCGGAACCATATCGGCGTCTTGTGGGAAAGCTCATTTATCTAACCGTCACTCGTCCTGATTTGGCGTATTCCGTTCATGTTCTGAGTCAATTTATGAGTGCTCCGACCACAGATCATCTTCAAGCTGCTCATCGGACTTTGCATTACCTGAAGGGTGCTCCAGGACAGGGCCTTTTCTTCTCTGCCACGTCTGATTTACACCTTCGAGCCTACTGTGATGCAGACTGGGCAGCCTGTCCTGTTTTTCGACGTTCTTTAACAGGGTATTGCATTCTCCTTGGCCCGTCTTTGATTTCATGGAAAACCAAAAAGCAACCCACTGTTTCTCGCAGTTCCGCTGAGTCTGAATATCGATCCATGGCGCAATGTTGTTGTGAGGTAATCTGGCTTGTTCGGCTTCTTCAAGACATGGGCATATCTCCTTCTCTTCCGATCTCTTTATATTGTGATAATCAGGCTGCCATTCATTTAGCTCACAATCCAGTTTTTCACGAACGCACCAAACATGTGGAGATCGATTGCCATTTTGTCCGTGACCAGGTTACTTCCGGTTTCATACTCCCGCGACATGTTTCTACCACTGATCAGCCCGCTGATATTTTTACCAAGCCATTGTCGAAAGATCCCCTTCATCTCTTCATGTCCAAGCTTGTTGTGTCCAATTTTCTCCACCATCCAGTTTGCGGGGGCGTGTTAAGGAAAGGAATGTGCCTTGTTAATAGTCACATCTCAGGGGGTCACTTTGTAATTGTACATAACTAGCGGGTTGTGATTGTAATTAAGTGGTTGCTAAAACCTTATATAAGCGTTGCTATAGGGTTGTAATTCATCACTATTGAGAATTTGAGAAGAAAAGATTTTCCCGCCACTTTGCTTCTTCTTCTCCGATTCTCCTCTACACCAGTCGATTCGCCGGAGACCTGGTGGTCATTTCGTCCGGTTTTCACAATTAAGCTGAGCTGAATCGGGGTCAGTTCCAATCCGAGAAAAGACCCTAATTCTCTGCGTGACGGAGAAATGATGGATATGCGTGATGGTTCAAGACTTCAGGGGTGGGAGCAAATAATGACAATGAGAACAATAAAGTGATCATCAAACATGGATGGCATGTGTGTTGTTGTCGGCATAATCATCATTAGTTATGCTTTTTGGTTAAGTAGTTCGCATATTTTATTTTATTTTTTAGGGAAAACATCAGAAGATAATTTTTTAAGTGTTATAATTTTCTCAATTACAATTTGAATAGTTATAAGCGGTATGATCTGATGGTAAAAAAAGGTGTCAGGTAAATTGTGATAATTTCTTCAATCAGAATTTGAATCCTAATTAGATGTGTGAATTGTAATATTATATTAATATAATTTTTAAGAAAATTTATAATTTGAATCATCATACTTATTATAAGGTATGCAAAATTCAGGCACTAATTTATGATGCTATTTAAGTTAATCCAATTTGATTTATTAAATTAATAATGTTATTAAATTTATTGAGTATTATAGAAGAAAAAAATTGGTGCCCGGGGGCTTCATACAGCCTCCACCTTGATGGTGGCGCACATACTCATCGCGGGTGAGTTCATGCGTACCTCCAGCGTATCTAAACCTAAATTAATGGTCATGATAGTTTCAAATTATGGCAAACAAGGATGAAGGATCTGCTAGCGCAACAAGGGATGTCGAAGGCTTCAAAACTAGTAAAGTCTTAATCAGTGCAGGATAAGGATTGAGACATTAGCAGTAGTTTGGTGGATGACGTCATGTATCACGTGATGAGTCTGTCGTCTCCAACAGATATCTGGAAGAAGATGGAATCACAGTTTATGTCAAAATCTCTTACGAATAAATTGTACCTAAAGAAGAAGTTGTACGGACTAAAAATATAGGAAGAGAAAGATTGACTCAGTACGTGAATATCTTTAATTAAATAGTCATGAATCTAGTGCAGTTTGGGGGTGAAGATTAAGGATGAAGATAAAGGAATGATCTTACTGTATTCATTTCTTTCTTTTTACGAACATATAGTGACTATTTTTACGTACGAGAAAAAAATTAAGATCGAGAAAATTACTGTAGCCTTGTTATCTCAACACTAACGAAAGGAGAATGCAGGGAAGACTTCCTCACAAGCTGACAATTTATACAATCAAAAGCAATCAAGATGTCGAAGAAAGTATGAAAAGGATAGTTCTGAAAAATAAAATTCCAGGACAAAATCTAAGGGTAACAATACGATTCACTATTATAAGTTCAGGGAGCCGGGATATATGAAGAGAGATTGTCCAACGTGGGAAAAAAAGATTGATAGAAAGAGTGGTGAATCGTCAAAGTCTGTGAATGTGGCGCTGATTCCAGTAATGGTGGTACGCTTTGTGTTTCGACTACTCATTTCGTGGATGCTTGAATTCTTCATTTGGAATATTTTTATCATATTATACCAAACTTATAGTGGTTCTCCACATACAAATATGCTAATTCTAGTTTAGTCTATCTGTGTGATGATAGATGTTGCAATATTACTAGTATTGATGATGTGAGAATTAGGGTGTATGATGATATAGTAAAAAGATTGGGTGATGTTAGATATGTACATGAATTGGAAAAAATATAATACCTTAGGCACTTCGCATAAGAATGGTCTTATCTCTAAGGCGGATGAGGAAAGGGAAATCATTAGAGATGTTAAAAGTGTGTTGAATGTGATTAAAGAAAAGATGGCTCCAAGAAATATTTATAAATTATTAGAGAGTATAGTTGTAGGTGGAGTTCATTCTGACGAGTCACATAATGATAGTACAAAGTTGAGGCATTATACTGCATAAAAAGAATCTGTTGCATGATATTAAAAGCGGCAGGCTCAAATTTTGTAAGTTTTATGTTTTTGGAAAACAAACTAAATTCAGTTTCAAGATTGAGAAACATATAACTATAGAGATTTTTTATTATGTGCATTCTGATGTATGAGATTAAGCATCATTCGATTTTGAAAATCTTTATATATAGGAGCATATATCAATTAAAGATTGACATATGCACAATTCATCTCGTACCTGGTTTGTACATATAGGGGCATAAACTTATATATGATTTATATTTCTTTTCAAAATTAAATAAACAAAAATAAGAAAAATAGATAACTAGCATATAACTAAATTTACAAAAAGATTAGTTTGATAATTTCTACCGTCTTGTTGGCTCCATAGAATGTCTCAGTACTTTGTCGTGCACATCTTTGTGATAATTTGTGACTTCGGTAGAAATCTTTCATTCTATTATTCAAAGGGCCTTTAAATCCAATTGCACTCTCTTTTCACTTTACCAAGTAGTGGAAAAATGAGTGATAAGACGCAGCATGACGTGACCTAATTAACTTATGTATCACACTTTATCAACAAACTGCAAAGAGAAGATGAAATTTATGTTACAGAGATTTCTTCTAGTCACAACTAACAAAACATATATGAATATAGAGATATATTTATCTGTGATTTTTATATGCATGTAATAAAGAAAATTCATCAGTCAAATTAAGAAATAAATTTTCTAATTTAAAGATAGCAATTAATCGAGAAAAGGCAAAAAAATTGTAAATTAAAATTGGCAACAAATACATCATAAATCAAATATTTTCTTATTTAAAAAAATTACTTTATCATTTATTGTATCAATAAAATTCAACTGACCCGTGGTGCACCATTAAATTAATACAACACAACATCAGCACAATATAAAAGGTATCAAGAATTGAACTGATTATGGATTGAGCAAATACACTAACCACTTCCAAAGTTGAGATCAACATCATATATAGCACAAAGAATAGAGAGAAAATTATTTTAATAACTCAATTAAAAATTATAGCTTTGAATTAGGATCTTCAAATATCACTCTCATTAATTTGGAAAGTTACAACAGGATAACGACAGAGATGAACTGATTTCAGCTATGAAATATTGTCCATATCTATTTATAATCCATCAAGGAAGAAGGGCCGCGTTTGGTTCACTTTTAATATTTTATTCAACTTATCACATAGTTAAAAGGAGAAGTTAATTTATTTTCAAAATACAAAATAGATACAAATAAACTAAATAGTTTTAAACGACGATGTTAAGAGCTTGGCAGCACTTTTACCATAAGCAAGCCGTGCTGGAGTAGTTCACCTCGTTTGTCGGGTTTTGCGCTAGAGAGCGATTTACTGGAATCATCTGCATGCGTACACCCGTCAGCTATTGTCACTTGCAGATTAATCAAAAGTCACAATAATTATTATTTTAAAAAAAATAAAAAATAAAATAAAGAAGTATAAAATAAATGTTGTTAATGGCTCTCAGAAAACATGCGAACAACATGTGACCTAGACCATTAATCAGGCTTCTGACACCAATTGCCGATGATACAAAGAACATATTAGTTAAGAGTATAATGAAAGTTGTGTTATTCATACTCATTATCTTCCTCAATAATTCCAGATAACAAACATAATGTTTAACTACAATTTAAAGAATGACCAGAACTATAATTTTTTTATTTTAACTAACTGCTTTGTGGTGTCAATTGTCTCCTTGGCTACATACCTATGCCGATACAGCTGACAATTGAATGAAAATTGAGTCAACAAATAGGGCACGAATCAAGACATACTAGTGTATGTAATAATAATGATTCTAAAACTGGAAAAAATAAATGCGTAGAGAGAACGTACCTTATGATAAAAAAATATGCAGTAAACATTGTCTCTGTATATAATCGTTTAAAATTTTTGAATTAAGATAATTATGGGGAAAAAATCAGCAAAATATATGTAGTGATTTAGGAATATATGGGATAGATTGTGGATCTAATAAAAATCAGTTTGAATTTATAAACTGTGAATCAATATTATCCATTGATCTCATTCAATCCAACAATCCTCTTATTTTCCATTTTTATTTTTTTGATTGTTACATTTTTATTGTTTTTATCTGAAGAATATTTCCCCTTTAATTCCTCTTATTTTTAGCGTTAATATCTAGACGAGCTTGCTCTAGGTTAGATTTTATTTTTTTTATTGATTTTGGTTTCCATCTGATTTTTTTTTCTCATTCTTTTATCTTCGTTTCTTTACATCTTTGAGTTACATGTTATCATGTATCAATCTGATTTTGTTAATTTGCTTTGACACGTAATCATGTGCTACTTGTTAATTGCTAGCTTTCGTCATGTCTCGGGCTTGTTTATTTGTGTGTGTGTTTTTTTCTCCATGTATCTTCTATAGTTTTGTTTTGCTGGTTTGATTTTTTTATCCTCTGTGATTTCCCCAGCCCTCATTCTTACGAACTGCATGCATCCATAATGTGTTTTTTTTGTGTTTTTTACAAAGAATCATGCTGCTTGTGGTTTTTTTATAATTTTGTTTCCTATATTTCTTTCCAGGCTGGTGCACATGATAAATTATTTTATTGTAAAACACCAAACTATTTTTGTGTATTGTTGTACACTAATATGTCGTTGTGAAATTTTATTTTAGGTGCATTTCAAGATTGCAATGGAAGTAATGCTTAAATTTCCACAAAAGTCCAAGTGTAGATCTCTGATACACCAATTTTTTGAATCAGGTTTGATCATACAGGGTGAGGTAGATTTCAGCTCATTGCCTCCATCAAGGTATGGTGCATGAGGGTGCCCAAAGCATGATGCACATAGTAAGAGCTTTTAGTGCACATGTCAAAATCTAAGAGCTTTTATGAATATGCCAGCTCTAAGTATTTCTGTCAATGTTAGGCTCACTTTACATGTCGAACCAACTAGGAGCCATGTATTGAGCCAACTAGAGCCATGTATCAATTGTCAAGTCGAAGTTCAAGATGTGTAATAGAGTACTATTTTTTGGATTTAATGGTGCACATCAAGATCTGTTAATTTTTCTAATGGTGCACATATGAATTTTAGTGCATATTTAATGTCGCAGTGCACATTTTTAGATGACTATACTCATTGTGTGCATCGAATCAGTATAAATAATTCACCGTGATATCAAAATAAGTGCACGTTTTGTCAAAAATAACCATCAAAGAAACAGAAATCAAATTGTACACTGAGGATTTGAATTGTGCATCAAAGATAAAATCATACACTGATTTTGAATTGAGCATCAATGCATAGTGATTGAATTGTGCACCAATATATAAAAGGTTTGACGATGTGCATTAAAAATAATAAAAAAAGTTATGGTAAAAAAATTATGTTGTATAAATAAAGAAAGAGAAAAATCTTGCACCAAATCTAACATAGATAGAGAAAGAAATTAAATGTTTACTTCCTTATATTAAGGAGTCAATTGTGGAAAAAAATTAACAACTCATAAAATAAGGATTTAATTATCTTTTAAAAATAGATAATAAATCTAAAAGAATCATAACCATCGAATGTAATATGGATCAATGATTAAGGATGGTTCACAGTTTACAAATCCAAAATGGTTTTCACTTGATTCGCTCCATATGGAATAAATTCAACGACTGTTTAGGAAAGCTTAAATAATTTCAAATTTTAGTTAGGATAAATATACATTTGTTAGCTTTAATGGCTTTAATTTTGAAATATTACCGTAAAAAGAAATTTTCAATGGTATAATTATGAATTAATTAAAAGCTAATGGCATAATTATCTAAAATAATTAGCAGTGAGGACACAGCGGTAAAAAAACAATGACATTTTCATAGATAAGTGGAACGATAAGGGCAGAAGAGTCCAAAAAATTACTATAAATAAAAAAAACTCTTCAATATTTTTCTATTAATATATATACTGATGTCAACAAAATTTATTTAACTTTCTATAACTTGTCAATATTCGACCACCCATTTAAACTTATTTTGATTAACTCTTTAAATATTTAAATATAATAAAATTACCAGAATAAAAATGTTTTTCGGGTCAAGATTTCTAGACGTAAAATGGCCTAAAATTTTTTTCGGATATATTTCGGCTAGGAATAGGATTTTTCACGGCATGATCAGGTTTAGGATTAAAAAAACCTAATCCTAAGTAGGATGAAAATTTTTCGAACCTATTTCTAACCATTATAGGGACTTTTGGGGGTTTATTTTTTCGGACGGTACAATTTGAAAATTCTAGATATATGTTTTGGATTCTTTCTAACTATTTTCGGAGCATTCCAAATTTTGTTATTTCTGGATTTGTTCAAATAATTTTGTTGATAAGTATATTTAAAATTATTCTTTATTTTTTCAAATTTATTTTGAATTATTTCGAAATTCAATAATTTTCTTGGTTCTTTTTCTAATTGTTTTAAAAATATATTTTTTTATTATTGTATCCTTAATTTCTGTATTTATTTCGAACTATTTCCATAATCTTTTTGAACTTCTCTTTTCACATTATTTTTTGATATTTTTTGGATTATTTTTATTTTTTGGTTTTTATATTATTTCCGGATAATTTTCACAAAGTTTTTTTTCCAGACAAATGTTTTCGGTTTAACTATATTGTTTCGGACCGTTTTCATATTTTTTTGGGCCAAAACCTATTGAAGCGAAAGAGATTAACTACTCTATTTTTAGGTTTTTTTATGATTCCTGTCATAATTCCAAAAAATCCGAAAAAGGACACAAAATTGCCCGAAAAAAATTCTCCGGATATAGTTGAGGGTCTTTTTCAAAGCTTAACACTTCTGACCCGAAAATATTTCTTTTACGGAATTTTTTCAGATCTATTTCGAGGAATAATTGACCTGTAAAAAACTAAAAATCTGATAGCTAGTGTAAGATGTTTTCATAAAACCCATATTTCAATTTCGTTTAGGGACCATCAAATCTCTGGGCCGAGCCGGTCATATATATATATATATATATATTGACCCTGATTTTTTACTTGTCACATAAAACAACACTGCATTAAAATTTAAACGTAAATTATGCAAAGTATAGATGTTAAAAAAGTTTTTATAGATATATCATTGAAGTAGACTTCAATAATAACATATTGATATCCATATTTTAATCTTAATTGTGATATTTCACATAAAAATGACCAGTCATAACAACATCTATTAGTGAAAAGTAACAAATAAATGACAGAAAGATCATATCAGCGAAACTGTCAAAAAATAAAGCATGCATGAGATCAACTGAAGAAGTAAAAACTCTCATTCTTTCATCCACCATTGATGAAGAATGAGAGATTAATTTGTTGGTCACTGATTACAATATATTCTCAAGTTTATATATAAAACCACACACACATGATTAAGTACATAATTCATGCGACCAGATCCACCAACAATTGCTCTTCATTTGCTTCAAAGCTTGTGATAAAGGGAACCTGAGACAGCTAGCTAGCTAGTGTGGATGATGAGATTAAACTGTGTGCGCATGCATTGTGTGAGAAGAGAAATTGCCTAAGTCCTAACCATGGCTTAGAAAGAGGGATGATAATAACGGAGAGAAACCCAAGGGAACCAAAATAATTTCCCAGGGGCTGACATGCATGCATGCATGAATGTTTATGCTTTGAGAGCCACTCAATATTTCCAAATGAATGGAGGACTTTTTTGGTCAGAAATGCTTGCAGATGAGTTCAAAGGGAGAACTAGACTCTAAACTAAATACATCAGCTACTGAATGAGACGACGGGCAGATAATGTGAATGAAGACTGCGTAGCTACTCTCTCCTTAGTTTTTAAAAATATACAAACTTACTGGGATTGAAGGTGATATCAATTTTGGTACTCTAAAGAAAGGAGGAAAATTGTTGCCTTGGATGCCCATGATTTGCTATTCAAGAAGGGATGAAATCAAGTTTTGATAATCAATAAGAGGGCTTTTTTACCATAAAGTGACTCTTTTGTCTGCAAAACCGCAACAACCTCATTTTTCCCAGCAGCTGAACTTACTTGAAAGGGTTTTTCTAATTTATATGCATCTCCAACTTTGATAGACAAAAAGTTGGTGATGAATGATCATCCTCTCCTTGCTGTGTGCAAAGATATATTTGGATGATGTTGATGACTCTCCAAGCAACCTTGCTTTGGAGGTGATCATATTGAGCCCTGATTTAGGACTGGTGTGTGCATGGGAGAAGAAGAAGTCCCAATTATCTGGGCTTCTTTCAATTCGCCCCTTTAATAGAAAAGAGATGAAAAGAAAGAGAGATAACCATGGTTAGGCCAAAGGTGTTTTCAACTCCGGACGAGTTGAGTTCATGAGAGGGATCATGCAAATGAATCTCTAATGATGAGGGATTGGAGCAGGAAGAGCCAACATATTCAAGCCTGCATCATAGAAAAGGGTGTCAGATGGTATAACTTCTCAGCCAACTATACATATAGACAAAATAATAGCTAGCGATATCAGTACAAGATAGATACATAGGTATGCACTTAGTTTGAAACAGACTCAAGTGAACAACTCTGAGCTAGTCGACATACATGTAAATGTAAAATGTGTCCATCAGCACAGAAGTTAACATGATACCTGATGGAATCGTAGGTGAAGGAGCCAGTGAGATGGGTGGAGCATATGGCTGGTATGGGTAGCTTCCAGCATTTGAGTTCATGGCCCAGTATTGGACCAAATGGTGGTGTTGCTGCTGATGATAATGTGCATGATATGCGTATTGGCCGTAGCCGCCCCCTATGGCATATTGAACATAAGGGTAGTAAGGGGTGGCAGTTGCTGGAGCACCTGTGGCAGCCGCCGCCACTCCTCCGCTGGCTGCTGCTGCTGTCCCATACACCGGGTACTGCCCAGCTATGGCCCCTCCATACACACCATAATAGTTCTGAAACATACATGCACCATCTTAGGATTGTTGACCACCAACTATCAATATGCTCACAATATCTCGTTATAGCTAGACATGTAAATTATTAACACATGGAATCTTTATCAGTCACATTGTTAATGGAGAAAAAGTGTAAAAGGGCATGTTAACAAACGCATCCGAAGTTAAAAACAAAAAACAAAAAAAGTTGTGAGGGTGTGCAGGAGAGAGAGTTGTACGTATACAGTACATACCGTTGGGGAGGCATAATCCTGGGAGTACCTGTTGAGAGAGCAGTTGTAACAGTCAAAATAATTGAATATAGAGGAGCATCACAACCATTGACTGGCTCATATGCATACAACTGTAGATTTAATTTTATGAAACATGTGTGTCAGGGCAGTCAGAAAGCCACCATATGACCCTTGAATGATTGAACAGGAGTCAGTCAACAAGTGGAAGAGAGAGAAAATGACAGACAGAAAATAGAATGAATGAGAGAGAGGGAGAGACGCATGCTTTGCTTTGCTGGGTGTTGGGTTGGGTTGGCTAGAGTTGGGGCCATGATGGTATATACAGTCTGGATTTCATGCTTATTACAATGAAGAACTTTAAACAAGATATGAGAATAGAAGTAATAGTGCATGTGCTAACCTTGTGAGTAGTTGTTTATATACTCCCTCCGTCCTCTAATACATGTCGTTTACGGTTAATTTGAGTAGATTAAGGTGAAGTTAATGCTAGCGGTTGAACAAATTTAATAGGTAGGTGGTTAACATTTTTTTGAAAAAGTTCGTGCAAAAAGTAAAATTGGTAGATGATTATTGGGGAGGAATGTATTCTTTATTGTTTATGATAATGAAGTGATTAATGTTTGACATTTTAAGGTAGTTGTAGATATTAAATACGCATTGAAAATTGGTAAGTGACAAGTAAAAGTGGACAAAAAAATTCGGTTAAGTGACATGTAGAAGAGGACAGAGGGAGTAGTTGAGAAGTATACTTATTGATATGAAGAGAGATCATTAATTAGGTTGTTAAGGAAGAAGGATATATGGTGTATATGGTTCTTACCCAAGAACAGTATAGGGTGTTCCTTGTTGGATGGCATAATGAGGGAAGGTTGCAGCACATGCAAAAGCAGCTCCCATTCCCACTCCCACTCCCACTCCACCTTTCTGTAAATGATTCTTCATTACTCCACTGATGTTGCTCAGGTTTCTTCCCCCAACACCAGCTGCACCTTCAATTTCATCAGCTATTTATTAAAAAATATTAAATACTGATCAGACTTTCTTCTTTGTAGTGTAAAAAGCATGATATCAATCCTAAAAGCTTAATTAATCGAGATTTCTTTACATAATACGCTAATCAAGAAAGTATGAGGATATGCAGTTATGAGTTATCCTTGTATTTTCAAAGCTATATACTCCAGGATTAATCTGAGGATGCCAGTCTTTGCTAAGAAAAGATAGAACCATTTTACTAATAACCATTATTGTTACGTTCTTCCCTTTTCCTGCTAACTTAATTATTTTATTGAGTCTTACAAAAGATAACTCAGGATTTGGGGGAAATGAATAGGATGAAAGCAGCCTTTGGTTAAAGGCAATATCAATCGACTGTAGACAACATCACATAAGATAACACGAATGTTATATTCTTCATATGGTTTATTAAGACCAGTATTGTGATAAGATCCACCGGTTTCTAGTCAATCATCATAATTATATATTAACTAAAGTATTTTTATATATAGAAATATGGGGAGAATATATAAGAGATGAAATAATAAGGTGGTGGAGATTGAGTTACATACCCTGTTTGTTTGGTGAAGAGGGTTTAGATTTCTGGGCACCAAAAGCAGCAAGATTGCAATTAGCCCTTCTACCATCAATCACTGGAGCTGGATTCACACAAGCCTTCATAGCAGACTCCGCTTCCCGAAAAGTCACCTAACATCATCGAATTATCAATACATAAATAACAATCCAAAACCAGAATGAATTATACCCAACCCTAGATGCATGAGCTGAATATATGATGCATCTTTATGATCAATTATCAGCAGTTGACCTAAAACAGTGATAATGGTTTCCTCTTTTTTCTATTTATGCAGACAGATAGATATATATATATATATATATGTATACAAGAGAATTATAATAGGGAGGAGGGAGCATACAAATCCGTAGCCTTTGGATCTGCCGGTGGACTTGTCAGAGATGACAACAGCCTCCAAGATGTCACCGAACTGCTCAAAGTACTGCTTCATGGTGTCTTTCTGGGTCTCCCAGGCCAACCCTCCAACAAACACTTTGGTGTATGTTGTGTCACCAAACTGGCTGTTGTTGTTGTTTTTGAACAGTGGAGTCATCTTGTGGCTTCTTCTGCTGCTTCAGTTCTGGATTGATGATGAAAATGAAGAAGAAGATGTCAGATCTAGGTTAGGCAGAGAGAGAAAAAATGGAGGGAAGGGAAGAGGCAAAAGTGAAAGTGAGAAAAAAGATGAAGAGGAAGATATGTGATAATGCTGCATATGAATGTGTCACAGCCCAACAGGCACAGCCAAGCCCTACCACAACCCTTTATAAATTTTCACGCGCTTTCTAATAGCGAGTTGGAATTTGCTATACATATAAGCATCAGTGCATACTTATTGGCTTTGTAACGGATGACTTGTGGATAAAAAAATATAATCTTAAAATCATAACTTTTTTGGATGCTTATAATATCATGAGTGGAGATTTAAAAAATTATAACACTTAAAGATAAATTTTCACAAGTCTTCCTATATATCACTATCAGATTTATTTATTTATTTTTTCGGATCAAAAAAATACCATAACGGGTCCGCAAGAGTTTCGGAAAAAATAAACCGAAAAACATCATCAATAGAGTACGAAAATTTATTTTCGGACTTAATTAGGAAGTAATCGATTAGAATTAAAAATGCCTAAAATAGAAGATCTATAGAGGAATGGTGGTGGAACGTTTTTGGACTTATTTATTTCGGATCGTTTGTGGATCTATTGTGGATCTATTGCGGATCATAGTTGTGGAACATTTCCGGATCATTTATAGGTCGAATTAGTTTTTCATAATAAAAGTTTCGGACCTTTTTCACACCGTTTGGGGACTAATTTTGAGGAACATTTTCAGTTGCATTTTGAAACATTTGACGGTTTTTTTAAGGGTATTTAATTAATCATAGTTATTTAACAAATAAAAAATTTATACTGATCCGAAACTAGGCCGAAAGTAGTGCGACAATTATTAGAAAAAAATCTGAAAGCAAATCCAAAAAATACAAATTTATTTTAAATATACTTACCCGCAAAATTATTTTCACAAATCCGAAAAATATTTACACTCATATAAAATTACAAGGAAAATAATGCAAAAAAAATATATTGAATCCGCTAATGGTACGAAGTGACCCTCAAATAGCACACCCACAAAAAATCCACTGCTAATCCAAAAAACTGACCCCCTGCTTGTTAAAATTTGGTCTGAAAATGATACGTCCTACTGAGGGTTAGTTTTTTTATAAACCCTAAACTGTTACTACCAGTACAAATGCACTGTGTGAGTGAAATAACTCTAAAAAATATTTTCGGAGCATGTTGGATTTGAAAACCTAATTCTGCTAAACATTTTTATTTTGGTAGTGTATATATATTATCTCCCGGATATGACTAATGACTATATCCAGAAAATAACAAACTTCCAGGATTAAATGGTGAGAGACGTTGTATGAGTCCTAGGGATGCTACAAGAGCCATCGACGAAGTTGTCTTCTTCATGGCTTATTGAAGCACTACTAGTTGATGCATATCTTCTATACTCCACACATTGTTTAACTGCTACAAACAATAGACCAAGCCGCGGGAGGATTCCTCATGAAGGAACCAGCAAGAGAGATTGAGATGATCATTGAGGAGGTGGCGCAGAACTACAATTTGTGGAAAAGTGATGGAGCTAGCCACCGAAAATCTGACTCCGGCCAGTGAGATATTCAGTGCATTCAATTGATCATGAATTGCCTATGTCTAAATTAAGTGCACAAATAGAGTCATTAATGAAGAGGTATTACAAAATGAGCTCTTCCCCTGGCAATCTCAAGGCTGCAAGCGGAACCTTTGAGATTTATGAGGCTCGAGCTGAGAGACACACAGGCTGAGAGGTGAACTATGTGTGGGAGAGAAGTCTCGAGATCGAATATCAAGGAGGACAGTACAATTCAATCTACCATCTAAGTAACCAGAATCACCCTAACTTCTCCAACAGAATCCGAAATCCTGTTTAGCAAGGATTCCATTAGAGGCCATAATATCAAGTACAGTGCCCAGACAATAAGGGGCAACAACCAAAGTCCGCAACCAAAGAGAAGGAGGAGAATTGAAAAAAGTAAAAAAATGCATACCTCGATCAAGTAATTAATTAATTACTCAACAATTCTAAGTATGAGTAGAAGTCAACAACAAATGAGTGGAACACCAAATAGCTCAACAAGTCAATTCAACACATAGATCCCCTTAAACTCTACAGTCTAGGTCTCGGGATCCAAGTAGGGATGTCAATTCAACCGAAGCGAACCGTAATCGAACCGTCCCCGCCCCGGTCAACATGAATAATAATCGAGTTGACCACGCCCACGGTTAAAACCGTAACCGAACCGAAAAAAATTGGACGGGTAAGTTAAGGGTATGGTATTTGCCATATCCGCCCCGACCCGACCCGACTTTAGTTAACCACCCATAATAGTATTTAAATAAAATAATACATATAGTATTGAAAGAATTTTTTAATTAATACATTTAATTCTATAATACATATTTCTCTAGTAATTATTGAAAGAATTTAAATAAAATGCTCAATTTGTAATCATAATATAGTATTGTGATTCATTGAGTTAGCTTTATTAGATTATGCTTATTATATTTTGCTAGGACTAGAAAAAAAATCTTGGTCTCAAGCTGTGCGGCGTGTTTTCTTTATATATGTCATCGAATGAAGCGAATTATCTTAGTGAAACCATAGACAACATCAAAACATTCATGTCTGAAGCTACGCAACGAGTTTTATTTCATTTGTCACTTGCTGAAGCGACGAAATAGCTATTATTTTTTTTATCATCGAGTGAAAGCTTGGCTGAAGCGGCCGATTGTCAAGTATGACTTTTATGTCATCAGTCTTTATTTCTATTATCCAAACCATTGACGACACAATTTGCAAAAAGCACAACCTTAGCCAAAGTGTAGTCTGTCGTCTCTCATCTGTACCAAAGATAAGATTTTTTTTATATTTTGTCTACAATTTGTGTCTTTACAAAGACTTCTATATTTTGTAATGTGTTTTACTTTCTGTTTATTTTTATGAAGGTCATGACAAGTGATGAGGATGATATAACTTCACTAATGAGGGATTCACTCTCTATTTTTTCAGACAGTGCAGTAAAGACCATTGTTTGGAACTATTTTGAGACGGTTCCAATTCTTGATTTAAAGAAAGCAAGATGTGTATACTGTAAATGTCTTCTTAGAGTAGATTTGATGGATGAGACGTCACATCTACATGCTCATGTGAAATCATCCTTGAAAAAGAAAAATCAAGTTGTAAGATAATCCTTTTTTAATGTGAATAATAAGAATAAAGTAAAATCTCAAGCTTTTGATCAGCAAAGGCTTAAGAAGAAATTAGTTTCAATGATCATAGTTCATGAAAATCCTCTTTCAATTGTCGACCATGTTGGGTTTAAGAACTACTCATCTTCCCTTCGGTCTTAAATAAGATGAAACAAAGGATCAGGTATCTATTAAGATGCAGTACGTGTCACTTGTTAATACGCACTACTCCTGATTTTAAGTAAGATGTGACGCCCTTCGATAATTTTTTTTTCACCAAGTTGGGGATAAGAAGCTTGTTATGCACTATTAACTAGTTGGCTGATCAGGACGAGCAAATTATTAATAACAACATATTGTACTAGGATATTAATTAGTATCATTGCTTTTTTAGAGATATAAAACTTAATTTAGGTATTTCCAACGCTTGTAATAAAGAAAAACTATGCGAGCTAAGACTATTCTTCTCATCCGTGGCCAATTGCAATGCTTTTAGTTTTTCATATGAGAGATCGACTGTTGGTTAAATGGTTAACCATGGTTAAACCGAAACCCGATGGGGATGAGGATGGTTTTGATTTTTCCATACCCGAGTGGTTATGGTGCGGGTATGATTTTGATATGTTTCGAGACGGATAGGGTATGGTAATACCACTAACCGCCCCGAACCGCACCATTGTCATCCCTAGATCCGAGAAGAGAAGAACATTGCTAGGCAATGGTGACAAAAGTCAAACTCGAGGCGAAGGAGTCAGTAGAAATTAGGAAAAAATCAGAAGCATTTAAAGTGGAACAACTGAAGACAGTTGAAAGAAAACCAAGGATTGTAGTAGCCTGCCATACTATCTCGTGCAAGAAAAGAACCATTCACAATAAAGAGGATGATTTAAAGCCTTTTTACAAATATTTAATGGCACGCATTTATAATTACATATTTCAATTTTTTCCAATCTTCCAAATTTTGTTTGGAGAATGTAATATGCCAGAAAAATGAATTTTCATAATTATTTTCGAATGGATATAATACATCACGTCGCAACATGCACTTTAATCGGTGTCATGTTCAAAAGTCTAAATTTTCAAAGAATCAAGTGACATTTCACTATTAACGATTTATGTATTCCACATGGTAACCCATATCCTATCACAAATAACATCTCTAGTAACAAAAAGAGATCACTAATAAATGTGTAAAAATGTTTTTCGTTTTGTGGCAGAACAGCCACTCAACCAAGTAATTTTCAATTTCTTGAAATAGCAGACTAGTAGGTAATTAAACGTTGATCTAAGTTAGAGTGTGGCCATGATTGTTTACTAATTCTGATAAAAGAGTAGATTAGTTAGGAGCGATGGCGCGTGAGAACTTCAGCTCAGGTTTTAATTATTTTGAGAGGGAAATCCTAAATGGAATTTGAAGCCAAAAACTAGAGTAATCCAGAGAGGGGACCATTGACCATGACCACTACACTTTCTTTATGTGTAAATCACGAAATACCCAACAATGTTCAGTCTCACTTTTGGATTAGATATCGATGGCACAAGAATAAATCAGATCAGTGTGGTCCATACCGAAATTATCACAATCTGATTTTCAATTTATATATTCTTCTATTTTGATTCAGTTGGTCACGGTGACAGATCTAGGTGCACAATTGAATGAGATCAGAAAAATAATTAGTCGACAATACTATTTTTTTTTCATTCAAATGGTCATGAATTAAAATAAATGAACTTAAATATTAAAATTAAAAATACATATTTCTAAATTATGAATGAGTCATTGTAGAATTATGATCTAGAAGGGATCATATTTATATTTTCTAAATAAATAATTAATTAATTTAGCAAACTTTGTGTGTTGAAATGAAAAGTTCAACGAGTTCCACTGACCCCTCAAGATCCGTGTGGATCCGCCACTGGTTGGTGATCGGATCAGGTTTAATTGTTAATGATGTTAGCCATGCTAGTGCAGAAATGGCGGCGTCTGGAGAAGTATGGGAGGTTCGACTTTGAAGGCGTGAAGCTACAGTGTCGTTAGTCCATAAAGAAGTTCCTTCCTTGAAACGGTGCAACTTTGATCAGGCGGGAAGGCTTTGTGTTTATCATGAAATGTCATTGTTTCATGTTTGAATGATTGTTGAATGTAATAATTTTTTCCGCTCTCCTCCACTTGTATAAACATTTGTCTTTCATTTTTATCAGGGTGTAATCTTGATTCTTGATGAATGAAGGATAAGTTTAAGTTCATCTTGAGTTTCATGAAAGTCTCTTTCATGGTATCAGAGTCTCATCGGAGCTGTAGCTTCGTTGGAGACCGGTAAACTTAATCCTTCATCTTATAAATCTAGTTACAGAGTAAAACTTTGTATTGATCTGAGAAGCATTGAGCTGTATAAATCCTAAAAATTGTTGTTATCAATTAATAACACTTTCTTTCGAGCAATTGATTTGAAATAATGGCTGAAGATTGGCCTGTGAATTCAAATGAAACACAAAGAGTTGTTGAAGCCTATACTCCTGAAATAGTTAATAATGTTAGTTTTACTTAGTTGAATCTAAGATATTCGTTTTATGTAAGGCCACGTGATCATGCTGATATGAAAATCTGCAACATTATTTTGTTGCTTGGGACTGATAATGTTTATCCATGGAAGCATGTAGTAACTGTTGGACTGTCTTCAAGAAATAAGCTAGGTGTGGTTGTGGGAAATGTCACCCTTCCTGATGAAAGTTCTAACAGGGTTCTTGATTATGCGTGTTCTAATCACATTGTAGTAGCTTGGATATTAAACACATCGGGTACAAATGTTGTTGCAGCAGTTGTCCATGAGTCTAAGGCTAATGAATAGTGGAAAATTTTATGTACAAGATAGGGAGAAATAGATAGCTCAAGACTATTTCACCTTAGGGAGGAAGTTGCCAATACACACATCAGGGACAAATGACCATTGCCGCATACTTTGCTAAGCTGAAAAATCTTTGGGATGAACTGAACAACATGATAAATGGAAGACAGTCCAATTGTACTTCTACTTGTGATATGTATCAGGATCTCATAGATGAGGCAGAAGATGAAAGAACAATGAATTTTTTTATGAGCTTAAATGAAAGTATGTAGCATTAAAAAGACAGATATTACTTCTTAAACTAGCCCTTGTTTAAATAATACATACAACATGTTACTTTAACATAAATCTGAAGAACTTTATGCAGTAAAGACTTTACCAGAAACAACATTTTTGATAAGCAAAGCTTTATATAGAGAATAATTCAAAAAGACTGGTAATGCTGAGACAGTAAGGCATGCTTATTGCAAAAAAGGCATGCCATATAAAATATCAATGTTTGAAGTTGATAGGAGTTCCTAAGGATCAACAAAGCCTACAAGCTACCAAGTGAATATCAACTTAAAAACAGGCACAAGTTTACAGCTATGAGTATTACAGTTCCTGAACAAATAGCACAAAGTGTTTCAATGCAGAATCTCTCAACTTTTTCAGCATCTCCTACAGGAGCTGAAGAAACTATTTCACAAAAACATAACTACAGGTGTTTTAGATATCAGCAAGGCAGGTACCGTTCAGGCTCTTACTTCCAAATTAATTCTAGAGCATGGACATTGATTCGGGAGCCAAAAAATCATACTACATCTAACCATTCTTTTCTTCTTCTTGATTATGTACCTTTTTGTCCATTATAAAACTTCCAGATGGTGGCTCAACTGTGATCACTCAAATCGGTTCGGTATGCCTTACACCTTCCATCACATTATATTCTGTCTTGTTAGTCCCATCCTTTCACTATAACCTTTTCTCTATATCTCAACTTCCTTTTCAGTCCCACCTCACCATAACTTTCACTCATTATTCATGTCATATTTAGAACCCAATATTGAAAAAATTAGAGCTTATTGGTAATTAAATATCAAGACTGTATTATCTTCCCTTAGGTGACCAACCTCACATCTCACACACACCAGCGGTATCTCTTAACTCTTCTTGCACCTCTGATGCTAATTTCTTGTAACATAAAAGACTTGGAAATGCACCTTTAAACTATCGACATAACATTTCCAGTCTACCAATCTCTACTGATCATATTATCTCTCATTCTCATACATTTTCCATGTCTAAACAAACTAGATTTCCTTTTTCTTTGAGTACTTTTCATGCATCTATTGTTCATTGTGACATTTGGGGTCCCTCTAAAGAGAAAACATACAATTAATACTTCTACTTTCTTACCATTCTAGATGATTACTCTAGAACTACATGGATCTATCTTATGAGATCAAAGTCTGAGACATTCTCTTACCTTAAACACTTAATTAGCTATTCTCAAAATTTAATTTTCCAAAACCGTACAAGTGAGGTATGCATTTCTATGTATTTCCATGCGATAACCCTTTCATAACTTGTTTCTCAATATTTCTCAGTTCTTAAAGCATATCATGTTTCTCACTTCAACATAAAAGATCTTGGCAGACTTTAATATTTCTTTGGTCTGAGTGGAGGAGCCCAACTATATATTAAGATTGCACCTCAGACATGTAAAGAACGATGTGGGATAAGCCATTCCTCAACAACTTGATCATCTAAAGGTATTATTGTTTCTCAAAGGAGATATGCTTTACAGATTTTATCTGATACTAGTTTGCTAGCTGCCAAACTGGCACCATCACCTATGGATCCTTGAAAGAAACTATCTGTTGATTGTGGCACACCTTTACCTGATCTTGAGGCATTAAAAGTTTAGACATCTCATTTACTGTTCACACACTCAAATCAGTTCCTTAGTGCACCTTAGATACACACTGTCAAGATGCATTAAGAGTTGTTAGATATCTTCGTGGTGCACTAGGTAAAGGTCTTATGTACTCTTTAACTGGTTCTCTTTGCCTCACTACTTAAGGTGATCCGGACTGGAGAGTCTGTCCTTCTACTCGATGTAGTGTCTCGGGTAATTGCATATTCCGAGTTCACTACCTTGTGTCATGGAAATGCAAGAAACAAGTGACAGTCTCTCCTTCATCTACGGAAGTGGAGTACCACTCCATGGCCAATACAACTTCTGAGATCATCTAGATTTTAAGCATTTTCAGTACACTTTGTCTGTCCAACCTGTCAGGAGTGCCTCTCTAGTATGATAATCAGTCAATAGTGCCCACTGCAAACAATCTGGTCTTCCATGAGCGCACCAAACACGTCGAGATAGAATACCACCTTGTGCGTAATCGAATTTGAGACTCTACCATCATCACCCGTGCTTTCAAGACCACTGATCAACTGGCTTGCATTTTTACCAAAATTCTAGAAACTATTGTCTTCTATCATCTGTTGTCCGAATTAGGCTTGCTTGATCTGTTCACAATTCTATCTTGAGAGAGTGGGGGTGTTAGCCATACTGGTGCAGAAAGGACAGCGCGTGGAGAAGCGAGGGAGGTTTAACTTTGATGGCCTGATGCTACGACATCATTCATCCATAAAGGAGTTCCTTCCTTGAAACGATGCAACTTTAAGCGTACAATAAGGCTTTGTATTTCTCATGAAACATCACCATTTCATGTTTGAATAATTATTGAGAGAAAAAAGTTTTACCGCTCTCCTACACTTGTATATAAACACTTGTCTTCCATTTTGTAATCTTGATTCTTGATAAATAAAGGATGAGTAAAAGTTCGTCTTGAGTTTATTGGAAGTCTCTTCAAATCAAATTCATTGCATTGTGATTCAGAGCTGCCAATAAATTTGTAGCTATGGTAAAATGGTGTAGTTTTTATTATTAATATTCAGTTATCACTTGAGATATGTATTGATGTTTTTTAAGATTGAAAACCAACTTATTTTAGATAAAAACCATGACTGTTTTTAGATAAATATTACCTGACAATAACCTTGATTTGCTACATGATATAAGTATCCTCGATAAAAATGTAAGAACAGAATACAATGCAAGGATAATCACATTTGCTTTTAGGTATTGTATAATTAGTAAGTTAATGGTAATTAGTATGCGTAAGAAAAATATATGGCCTAAACGGAATGAGTTGCACCAGGGGCGGATTCAAAAAAATATTGGGAGAGGTCAAATATAAAATA
This sequence comes from Kalanchoe fedtschenkoi, assembly GCA_002312845.1. NCBI lineage: Eukaryota > Viridiplantae > Streptophyta > Magnoliopsida > Saxifragales > Crassulaceae > Kalanchoe > Kalanchoe fedtschenkoi. The sequence continues at coordinate 416,190 of NQLW01000045.1, read as the reverse complement.
ATCACATAGAATGGGTATATTAATTATATTATTTAATTTTAGAGGGGTCATTTTGCATTTTAAAAGGTTTATTATAACCATTTTGAACTTCATAACGTAAAATAACATAAAAATATAGATGAAAATATTTTTTTGAGCGGGGTCATCTGACCCCACTCAACCCTACATGCATCCGCCATTGGTTGCACATGTGTCAACGGTCACCCGGTCCGGCCCTCCACAAGTGCAAGTGGAGCGCTTGCACCAGGTCTCTAATAAATACATGCCTCCAATTCAGCAACTCAGGCCTCCAAATACGGACAAATTCTGGCGTGTCAATGTTGGAGCAGCAATGGTGGCGAATAAAATCTTCTCTCAATCTCTCATTCTCAAAGCCCCACTAGGATCCTCAATCCCGACCTGTTTCGGTCTTTAACCTATAATCTCCCTCTGATCCTCCCCGTATCCGAAATGTGACCGTCTCTCCCAAAACTCTAACCCTCCATTCCGTGCTCCCACATGACACCAAGGCGGTGGCGGCTTCTCCTGGCCTTGAAGATGGGACCTTTTGGTATTGTTTCAGCAAATCAGAAGATGTATATTTGTACTACAAGGGGGTTAGGTTTTCAATGGTGATGGAATGTGATGGTGGATTTCTGAATAGAAAGACCCAAACGGTGAAGTGAGATTATTATATCCAAAATGACATTAGGCAACAATAAAAATTACAACAATGTAAAGAACGCTACATTCTGCATCCTAAGGTAATGATTTTTTGTGTTATCACAAATATGTTGTTTTAAGGGTTAAATGGCTGAAATAGTTTCCTTAGGGCATTTCCTGGCGACAAAAGCTTGAAGTGTTGCCTATTCGTATCTAAGGCAACATTGATCTACAGTTACTTTGAGACGTGGCATTTTTTTCAGTCTCAAACCTCAATCCGAACCCCTAAATCCATTTTGCCATGAGCGAAGGGAGCAGAAACTTAATGTGGCGTTGATAATTACTAAAAATATTCTAATTAAGTTGAACTATACAATTTGGTCTAATGGTAAGTGATTTGGCTTTGTATGTAAGAGGGCTTGTGTTCAACCCCACACTAATGCAAGTTTTTTTCCCAAACCCTTAAATCCTAAAAACTCTAAAGCCAAAAAATCCTAAACCGTTAAGTTGCCTAAACCCTAAACACTTTCATTAATAAAAGCATCTTAAATATTATTTTTCTTAATTTTTTATTTTTCAATAAATTTTCAAACCCTAACCTTATAGCACTACAAACTATTACAAATTAAAGAATTTAACTGTTAATATTTTTTCTATTGTATTTTTTATTTTTAGTAAATTTCTTTACCGTACCCAAACCCTAAACCCCAAATCTTAAATCCTAAATTGTAACCCTACACCCTAACCCTTAAACTATAAAGCTAAAACTCTCTTAAACTATATAACACTCAAATTAAACACTAAATCATCTAAATTACTATTTATCAAAACTCTTGCACCATCCAATATCTGTAGATATATAACCATATGATTCATATTGTTACACATTGTAACCTGATCATTAAAATGATTTCATATAGAATGTAAATTTAATCCAAATTTACATTTTAACTAAAATTTAGTACTTAAAAAGTTATAACATTTTAGCCTAAATTTACATATGACAATCAAATATTATAAAATAAATTTAAAATATAATAATATAAGTTGGTTTGGAAAAATAAAAATAAAAAAGAGGCAAATGAATTTTTAGATGAAAATTTCAATTCCCTCCGCCTAAAATTTCATCCGTCTCTGCCTACTGGAACTCTATACCCAAGGTTTCAGCTCTCTCTTTCCCACCATTTCTCCTTCGCCCCATCAATCTTCCACTGTCCCCTCTCTACTATAAATTCCAGCAACCTCTCCAAATCCCAAGTTCGAGCACCCGACTCTGAAGCCACTTCTTGGATCCACCACCTGATGCTCTGCTGCTCTTCATCCTGTTGTTAGATTGGAAAGACTGAGAAACGGATTGCGATCCTGGCTGGGGATTTGAGGATTCTCGGTCCTGTGTTATCTCACTTCAGCAACATTCTTGCGAGGGAGAAAACCATGGTTATCAATCTAGAGTCTCTCTTCCATTATTTATTTATTAAATTCTCACTCGAGCAACATTCTTGTTGTGGACATTTTAGTTGATGGTTGTCCATTTAGAGAATTTGTTGGAAGTTGATTAGATCTCTAAATATGAAGACAAAAATAGATATCAATTTAATTAAAAGTTGATTGGATATAGAAAATTTATTTTAGGTATTTTACTAAATTATCATTTTAGTAGGATGAGTAATCTTATATTATTTAGTATAAGTATCCTCAATATATAGAATGTTTTGGCGGTATGAAGAAATTAGGAGCCACTCAGTGGGAGTTTCACATTAAAAATTAAGAGACCAATTTCTCAGGAGAAATGAGGAGGAAGTCTTCTAGAGCTGTAGGGGTTATTTTTGTATCAGTTTGAATTGATAAAACCTATTGAAAAATTGAGATGATTGTATTTGAGAGTTTTGAGCAGAGGACTTCTAGCCATTCTTATAATACATATTAGTTACTGAGAGTCAAATCATGTTACAAATATTACGTGTTTTTTTCATTATTTATATTACTGCGTGTTGATGTATATGCATCGTGTGAGTGTGATGTGTTATAGTTTTGTTGCACATGTCAGGAGAGAGTAGATGTATCTTACCTATAACAAACTGATATCAGAGATGATGATTTAAGAAGCACTCATTACGACTAGGAAGAGCCACTACTGCATATAAAGTTGAATTTAGTAGATAAACAAATAGTTTTAAAGATATCATGCACGTATAAAACATGTCGAGGACGATGTTGCAAAATATTATCTCTAATCGAGGACGAGGATAATATAGAATATTTCTAACGAGACAGAACGTGACCAACGATGATAAAGATCAAAAGTTTGGTCAAGTGTGATTGAAGATGAAGATACACATTTATGAAGATGGAGAATTTTAGTTATTATAGTCTAGAGAGGATTTACTGATAATTGACTAGATTTTTAAAATTAATGCTGAGTTCTTGTATCTTGTTGGATGGTCATGTGAAAGGTTTATTCCAATCACGGACGAATAGGTGATGACTTCAAGATCGTTAAAGAGGATGAACACGAATATGACAATAACTTCTCTGATTTGGAAGATACATAAGAAGATGAAGATGACATGAAGAGAAATATATTTATACAGTTAGTAATGTTAGGATTTGTTAAAAGTTGACCAGATTTCTAAATATGAAGATACACTAGATAATCAACTTAATTTAAAGGTGATTAAATTTATGAGCTCTATTTTTGGGTAGGTTACGAAATTGCTATTTCGGTCGGATGAGAAATCCTATTTGATCTACTATTAGTACTCCTATAAATAGGATGATCTAGTCATAAGAGAACAAATCGAGAGTGACTCAGTGAGATTCTCCATTAGAATTCAGGAGAGTGATTTAGTGAGAGTTCTTCTTGACAATTTAGAAGAAATTCTTCTTGCGCTGTAGAGGGTATTTTGTAGATTTTTTACTAGAGAAAATATGTTGAAGAGTTGAAAGAATTGTACTCGCGAGTGTTGAGCAAATTAATGACAGATGTTATTATAATACATCTATATAAAAATTTGTTTCTTACTCTATTTTATCTATTATTTAGAGTACTGTGTGTTAGTGCGTGTGTTTCATGTGAGTCAGTCACTCAATTGTGTTGTAGTTTCATTGTGCATGTCAGAAGAGAGTAAATAACTCTTTTCCCTAATAGATTTAGAGAAAATTTGAAGAAAAAATTAGTTGTGAAATTAAGAAATATTTTTTTAATTTAATTAAAAAATATTTTATGCTTTCATTATAATTTTCCATCCCTATCTAAATAAAATGATGAAATTTATGAGGATTCATTTCATTCTCATTCTCCCAAACCCAAATATAGGGTGAAGGATTTGACAATACAAATTAGAATACTCGAAAACACCACAAATATTTGTGCTCGAATCAAATGAGAGACACTCTGGTGGCTGTTATCTTATCCATAGTTATCAGAACCGGATCGGACCGGCCGGTTCGATCAGGAACCGGACCAGGTACCGGTCCTATATATATTTTATTGGGATGCATCACGAACCGGATAAAACCGGTGAAATCGTCCGGTTTTAATGAAAACGGTGAACCGGACCGGATATATGAACCAGTTTATTATGAAAGTGGACTTAACCTAAATTTAAAAAATAATTTTTTTAAATCGTAGAAGCCAGGACTCGAACCCGAGCTTGCTAAGAGTTATGCAAGCATGTATACAACCAGACTATCCAATTATCTTGTCAAAATTTCAACAATTAATCTATTAACTCTTATATGTCATAATAATTAAATATATTTGAATCAGCGGTCAAACCGGTTTGGACCGCCGGTTCGCTTGGAAAACTGGGAACCGGGGCTTGACTGGTTTAGCCTCTAATCTGATTCTGATAGCTATGATCTTATCCCTACTCCTCTTGTTCACACGCTTTTCACTACTCTCCTCAAAGCGTGGAATCGAATGAGATGGCACCGGGTCAGGCCTGGCTCTAGGGCAGCCCCATAGGATCGGAGCTCAATCACTCTATTTATTGTCAATAACCCGAGCCACGTATGATCCCGTTCATACTTATTTGATGCTATGTTTTCACAGCAAATAATTATTATTATTTTTAGGAAAGAAAAAATTAAATTTTCTTCAATACCAAATATAAAGTATACTTCTGAAATTAATTGTACAATATATCATTATATAAAATTTTATAGGATTTGCAGGTATGACTCTCACGATATACAAATTAGGTAGCCAAACATTAAAATTATATTGTGATGATTTTAAGAGATTTGGAGTTTCAACATTTTAGAAATTTTAGTATTTTGAGGTTTTGAATTCAGAGTCATAGATTTTTATATTTTAATATAATTCAAAAATTTCAAAACTCTGAAACTTAAAAATTATGAAAGCTCTAAATCCTAAAACTCCGAAAATATAAAACACTGACACGATAAAATCACAAAAATTTTCAAACCCTAAAACATTAGAGAGTTTAAAACTTTGAAACTTTAAAAATTTAGAAATCATACAGAACAAAGCTTCTTAACAACTTGGATTACATATCGTAAATATATCTAATTCTTTTTACATATGTATTTATTATTGATGGACCCATTGTATGTCTCTCGCCCGCATAGCCGTTCCTGACAATTTCAGGGCCTGACGAAAAATATTTTCGGGCCTGCATAATATAAAGTTTAATGTAATTTCTATATGCATAATAAAGTAAAAACTATATACAACTTCTACATATAACACAAAAAGTGATTTATTTATAACATCATTTTGGTTGTCTCTTCACTTCAAGAAAGGATATCTCATTTTCTTTGCCTGCAAATTTAAAAAATATAATTAAATCATCGGAAGTTATTTCTTCGAGCATTTTTTAAACAAAATCATTAAATAGAGTATCGTTGTCAATATTCTCTAACATGTCTTTTTCAATCGATAAAATACGAAGTTATTTAGCCTCTCTTGTGACATTGATCATCATGTGAATCACTAATAAATGTAGATGTATGAACATTTTTTCCATACTACAAACATTCACTTCATCTGCATTCTGATCCTCTTGAATTTTCTCAATTTGTTTATTCTTAGTCTCACTAATATCCCCAGACACATTAGAATGACTAGTCTGCTTAAAAAATTTATGCGTATCTATAAATTGTTCGTCTAATTTTCTTTTTTTCAGATCCAGATAAATGTTTTAGGAAACATATTATATAAAATAAAAATAGGAATAACACACCTGTTCAATTGAAGATGGTTCACAACAACAAAATGGTTCGATGATGTTTCAAATTAATGGAAACGACCTACAACAAAATGAATATGTTCGTGACAAAATTACAAAATTAATGAATATGCTAGATTATAAAATAAAAGATTGTAGACAGATTATAAAATGACAGATTGTAGATGATAAAATTGCAGATCAATTATAAACTGCAAATTATTATATAATGTCATTTGAATCAAATCATTTTTCAAGTTACATATGGCTGACATTTTAATCAAAATTGAGTGTTATATCGATATCAGTGTTGTAAAAAGTGTTAGTCGGTCTTAGGCGGTGGACCTAACACCTAACGATTAATCGATTAGACGGATTAATCGGAAGGATTAATCAGATGGCTAGGCGGAGTTATATATATTAATAGTATATTTAATAATTAATTTTTGAAAATACATATTTAAAAATGATTATATTTTTAATTAAATAATTTAAATAGTTAATCGACTATGAGTTAGGCCGGACATTTCAATACTACCTAATGATTAATCGGTATTGATCCATAATCCATATACAACAAACAAAATGTTAGAAATAATAGAAATGAAACTGAATTACTGAACTAATTTGTTGATGTTGAATTGCTCCTCCTCTTCAGTCTTCACTATCAACCATTGTGAATTCAGAAAACTTCTACTCAGAAACTCAACTTTGGGAGAAAAGAAACATTGATGTTGGGAGAAAACTCCAGCAGTATAGATTTATTTATATTGGGAGAAAAGAGATATTGGAGAGACTAAGGATGACAATGAATATAAAACTTACCGTTTTGAAAGGGAACAGCTGATTGCGGGAAGCCGAGACTGTCGAATCGCCACCAATTCCCCTGTCAAATCTTCATTGTGTTGGTCTCCTCTGCTTCGCAGTGTCAATTTCATTGTTGTCGGGTAGCAGATTAGAGAATTAGGATTTCATGCGTAGAAAAGAGAAAAGGAATATGGGCCTCTAGCAGGGCCGGGCCTTCGGCCACCACCCGTATGGGCCAAGTACAAATAACCTAGTGGGTCAAGCCGCATTTAGGCTCACAAATTAGACGATACAACTTTGGTCGACCATTTTAAGTTGTTTGCTGATCGAGCGATCAGTAACCACTGGATAGCAATTGGAGAAGCTCGCCCGACCCTCCAACGAACTAGGGCTGTCAATGGATCCGATCAAGATTCATTTAGAAGGATTCAGATTTGGATACAGATTCAAATTTAATATTTTAATAAACTTTAGATCCAAATTTAGATTCATTATTTAGATCCGTTAGATCCATTAGACTCAAATAAATTTTTAATATTAAAATATCAAATAAAATAAATAAATATCATTTTATGAAAATAATAAATTATGAAAAATATATGTTTATATTTAAATTTATTTTGAAATGAAATTATTTTTTAAAATAATTAAATAAAAATAAGTTTTATTTTTTAAAATTTATTATTTATTTTCGATTTTTTTAAAATATATTTTTTATTTTTTATAAAAATTTATTTTATTTCAGATTTAAATAAACTAATTATCAAAGAGAACCAAAGATAACATCCAAATAGGTAAAACCTAATGGTTCGGACACAAATAGATCCAAATAGATAGGCATTAACAGATTCATAGACCCAAATAAATAGATTCAAACCTTAAAAAAATGGATCTGGACAGATTTGGATCTGAATTTATCCACCCAATTGGCAGCCCTACTCTAAACCGCACAAAAGATGCCAAATCGAGCTAAAACAAAAAATTATGGGGGCGAGAATCTCAACACCCGACTCTTGTCGCATGTTTCAGTGCTAACCGCAATGCATTCCTTGGGTTTATATCCACGATGATGACGTGATGAATGCTGCAATGGTTTTATGCCAGGGAATCATGTTGTAATCTTATCGAACAGACTATTGAATATGGAATTTTGCTAATAAATTATATGAATCAAGAGCAAATTCAGGTAGTGTTCCTGAGTTGAAAATAGCAGGAAGAGGGAAGGGGAATGAGGAATTGGGTCGTTCCTGAGTTTTTGTTTTAAGGAGGGAGTTGAGTGTATTTGGAGGGATTTGGGAGGAGAGAACTCTCTTTTTTATTTCCACCCGGGAAGAAATGTATTTGATACCAAAATACCATAATGCCCTTGTGTTTTTATTTTTTAACCAATCAGATTTTTTTATATAGGGCCATGTTATTAATTTTATTTTATTTTTACTCTTATCCTTCCAAATTCCTCATAAATTCAGAAACAACTATTTTTTCTTTCCACCCTCTAATCCTTCTCTTTTTTTTCTTTTTCTTTCTTTTCAAATATTTCCCTTCTCTTTCTCTCCAAATTCAAGAACAAAGCCTCAGATAGACACAAATGATTATTTACGGGTGAAATTCTTCGTGCTTGAACTTTTTTTTTTGCAAAAGGGGTGCTTTGCATTGAAGATGGGAATTTACAAGAGATGAAAAAGGAACTCAAACAGAAGGGGTATAACGAAAACAAGATAATGGCTTAGACAAGCAAATGCTCTAGATGAAGTTTCCTAGCCCATCCTGAGTTAAAACTAGAAGACTTGATGGAGACAATGGAGCTGATTTTCAGAATTGCATCCCATTTTGTGGCCTGAAGGATCTTTGCTCTGTTGAAAGGAATTGAGCTGAAGACTTGTTGATTTCTGGCCTTCCAGACATTATAAGAGCAGGCCGCAAGATAACAGAAACTGATACTTTTAAGCTCATCTGAAGCAAACATGTAAGCCTGACACCAAGAGATTAGAATATCCCAGGAGGTAAAACTGACTTGAGCTGGAAATGAACACAAAAGTAAAGCTTCTGAAATCAGGCCTGTTGTGCGAGCACATTGAAAAAAAAGATGATCAGCCGTTTCAGCTGAAGAGGAACAGAGAGGACAGAGATCATCATTAATAAGGCCAAGATGATGAAGCCTAGCTTTTGTTGGTAGCCTCTTATGACTTGCCTGCCATAACAAGAATGAGTGCTTAGGATGGCTGAGCTGATTCCACACCAGACTGAACCACCTTGGCTTAGGGAGATTAGGCTGCAACTTATTGCAGACTGACTTAGAAGAGAAAGGAATACCTGGCGTTGTCCATAAATTTACCATTGGGTCATAAAATTCAAGAGCTAAGCTCCTACACTTCAGAATCTTCTTCACAGGCCAAGGGGTAGATGCTTTCACTGTAACAGACCACCAATCAGCATCTTTAATGTAATAAGCATTCAACCACTTAATCCAAGCAGATTCTTTGTTGAGGACAATGTCCCATGTCTGAGAAAGAAAAATAGAAGAGTGGATCATGGAGGCTGACTTAACTCCCAGGCCACCGCGAACAGTAGGAAGGCAAATTGTAGACCATTTAATAGGAGACTTGGAGAAGCCTTGCCATAGGAATCTTCTACAAATATTATCGATAGACTTCAATATGGACTTGGGAATACCAAGAATTCTGAACCAATACACCTGCATAGTATTGAGAACAGATCTAAGTAGAACAGTTCGCCCAGCATAACTCAGGAGCTTATGAGACCAGGAGCTGATCTTCGATGAGAGATTTTCCAGGAGCTTGGCACAATCACTGACTTTAATACATCTGCAATCCAATGGGATACCCAAGTATTTGACAGGGAGAGTACCCCAAGCAAACCCCACTGATTTTGCAATAGTAGAGGCAGCAGCAGCACTCAGGCCTCCAACATAGAGATGAGATTTTTGGTTGTTAACAGAGAGCCCAGAAGACAGTGCAAACGTATCTAGCACTGACTTTACAATTCGGACAGTGCGAGTATTACCATGGCAGAAGATAAATAAGTCATCAGCATAGAGAAGATGATTTAACTGAATTCTTGAGCATCTGGGGTGGAATCTGAAATCTGTATGTCTTGATAGACCTCTAAGCTGTCTTGAGAGAATTTCCATGGCTAAGGAGAAAAGAAGCGGGGACATGGGGCAGCCCTGTCGGAGACCTTGCTGACTTTTGAAATAACCTGCTGGGGACCCATTATGAAGAATGGAGAAATGTGGTTCTTGAATGCAGTTCATGATCCAGGAAATAAAATTGGTAGGGAAGCCAAAATAGATAAGGCAATTCTTCAGGAACTGCCATGTCAGAGAATCGAAAGCCTTTTTGATATCTATTTTCATGCAACACCTACTGGACACTCTTTTCCTTGAATAACCAGTAACTAGAGATTGGGCTAGGAGGATGTTGTGCACTATGTTTCGGCCCTTGACAAAGGCATTTTGTTCCACACCCACAAGTTTAGCTACACAGTGCTGGATCCTCTTGGATATAAGACTGGTAATGGACTTATAAATAGTATTGCAAAGAGATATAGGCCTAAAGTCTTGTGCAGTGGCTGGGGTATCTACCTTGGGGATCAGTATCAAAAGGGTAGAATTTAGCGATCTCGGCATCTTATTGTTCCTGAAAAAAGTTCTCACTGCTGTACAAATGTCAGAACCAATAATGTGCCACGTATCTTTAAAGAACTTAGCATTAAACCCATCAATCCCCGGACTCTTTGTATTGCTCATGTCAAAAAAAGATATTCTGATCTCCTCATCAGAAAAGGGGGAGCAAAGGCTTGTAATATCTTCAGCTAATAGAGTCGGCCCTTGAAGCGAATTAAAGTCAGGAGGAGAGTAGGGTTGCTTGGTACCCAAATAGCTGCTGAAATGATCGACTAATAGCCCTTGAATAGTTATTTGATCGTTAGTCCAATTACCCGAAGAATCCTGAAGTCTGGAGATTTTATTTTGGAAAGACCTCTTCTTGATTCTAGCATGAAAGTAAGAGGAATTTAAGTCGCCATGCTTAGCCCACTGGATGTTGGAAATCTGATGAAGGTGAACAGCCTCAATTTTTGAAAGATAAGCAAGGTGAGCTATCTGAGATCTCTCTGCTGTTTGAAGAGAGGAGTCAGTTGGCTGAGATTGCAATTGATTCTGGATGGTATTAAGCTGATCACGAGCTGCTTGGACTCTCTCAGAAATTTTGGAAGTTGTAGAAGCATAAGTCGACAGCAGAGCCTTTTTGAGAGCTTTCAACTTAATATGAACATTAAATAGATCACGACAGGGGCCTGAGGAATTCCATGAAGCCTTGACAGTCTCTATGAAATTGTCATGAAGGGACCAAGCGTTGCAATAAGTAAAACCTTCTTTTAAATTTTGGAGGAGCAGCGAGATGAGGAATATATAGGGTACCTGGGCTATGATCTGAAACTCCAGGAGCTGAAAAGAAAGCATGGGAATCAGAGAAGAGGGAGATCCAAGCATTATTGCAAATGATTCTGTCCAATTTGCAGTAGATAGTTGTGGTGCTGTATCTCCTATTCGACCAAGTGTATCTAAACCCTGTGTGAGGGACATCAGTAAAAGAGCAGCTGGAAAAAAGATATTGGAGTTCAGTTGTATCCCTCAGAGTGACAGGGGAGCCAATTCTGTCCTGGGTGGAAAGAATACAATTAAAATCCCCAAGCAGGACCCAAGGATCAGCCATGGAGTTAGCAATGGAAGCTAGGTCTGACCATAAAGCAGCACGAGATAAAGGTTGATTGAAGGCGTAAACCACGGTGGCATAAAAGGATATAGAACCAACCTGGATATGGCAGTGAATATACTGAGGTGAGGATGAAACAATCTGGCAAGCATGGATGGCAGAAGAGTCCCAGCCAATAACTATTCTGGCATGACTATTATGTTGAATGTTGCTGAGAATGTTCCAAGATCCCCGAGCCAAGAATTTATCCTTGAACTTATCAATAGAGGGAGAGGAGAGCTTGGCTTCTACAATACCAAAAAACTGAATTGAGTTTGATAAGACAAAATGGGTAACTTCCTTTTGCTGTAAAGGGGAATTAGGACCCCTTATGTTCCAGGATGCGATATTAATCATTGAGTGAGGGATTTTGGTGGAACAGAGCCAGTGTCGCTTCTCAAAACCATAGCACGCTGAGACGGTATAGGACCTACCTTGGAGCCTTTTGGCCTTCCCTTTTTCCTTGAAACAGTGATGAATCCATCCCCCTCAATAGAAGTAGAGCTGGGAGTGCTGGGTGCAGCAAGCACCATGGCTAAAGGCTGCGTTTCAGGAACAAACTCAGGGGAGTAAGTGGGGGAAGCTTTGGTCTGCCCTGAAGAGTTCTCAGAGGTAGGATTTCTAACAGGAGTGATGTCTGACTGTCTAATGTGGCCATCAGCAGATTTTATAAGGCTTATAGTAGGAGACTCAGGGAGAATATGATTAGGAGAGGGACCACATGTAGCTAATTGGAGGTTGTTGCTACCCGGAACTGGAGCTAGGGTAAATTCCTCCTTCTCCCCAGTATGAGCAAAATAAATAGGGACATCCTCGTCCCTCACCATTGGCTTATCTTTGGGAACCCACTGTTGCTTAGCTGCCTTAACACAAGAGTCTGTTCTATGACCAAACATTTTACACTTGACACAATGTTGAGGCTTCCATTCATAGATCACTGGCTGCTGGATGGTAATTCCATTGGGGCCATGAATGTTTATATGGTCTAGGGGATCATAATCAGCGTGAAGTTCAACACAGATACGAGCATATTGTAACCTCTCTTGGCGAGCAGTGAACCCATCTGTACATATTGGTTTGCCCAAGACAGCCGCAATTTTACTAAGAGCTCGATGTCTCCATAAATGTAGATTGAGATTGGGTAGCTTTACCCAAACTGGAATGGACTTGGCTAGGTTCATGTTAAGGTTCATAGTCGGCTGCCATGGCTGCAGAATAAGAGGCCGATTGTTATACGGCCAAGGACCCTTCTCCAGGATATCAGCCATGGTGGCTTTGGATTCGAAGAAAAAAAAGAACACGCCACGCTGTGTGGATGATATATGGGCAGAGGGCATTCCTGACTGGGAAACGACGCTGGTGGGTTTTTATAACTATTAATTGACTAGATAAATTGTTTTAGGATGAACTATAAAAACATACTCCGAACTACGCCCAATTTCAAATTAAGTACGAAACTTTTTAATTCTTCAATTTCAGTACCGAACTTTTTCATTTTTCAATTTCAGTACTATACCCTTAATAAAATGAGAAAATTTATATAAAAAAATAGATGTTCAGTCCGATATGTTTATGCAAGTTTCAGAATTCTAGCTAAAGAGTTGGACTTACAATCTAATTCTCATATTGAAATACTTTTTCAGACTTGCTTGAACTCAAAGAAAAAAACTTTCTTGTTTGTTTAGCAAGTGGGAATGTGGAACAATGCAAATTATGTTTGTTGCTTATTACAGAATCTGGAATCACAAATCAGGGGTTGGAAACAGGAATATGCCCCATCCTTTGATGCCAAATTTTTGAAGTCTCCACTTTATGTGTCAAGACTGCAACCTTCTTTATTTGTTGTCTGATATAAGCCATTTTGCTCTTTACCAATCTCTAAGACCTTCTTGGTTAGTGGTTACAAGGTCCTGTAGAGTACATTTATCAGGGTAAAAGCAAACTCTCCACTGCTCATTAGCAACGAGCTTACTTACAGAAATTAAGTTGAACTCAAATTTTGGTATGAACAATACTCCTTCCAAAAGTAATTTGTCTCTGACTTCATAAATACCAGTATGTGTGACCATAAATATTCACCATTTGGTAATAGAACTTGGCATTTCTGAGGCATTTCTTTCAACTCATTAAAAAAATCATGATTGCAACCTATGTGATCTATTGCCCCACTATAAAAAATCCATGAGTTAGGATTAACAGTGACAGAACTCAAGCAGATAGTACCTGACCCTTGCTTCTGTTGATTTCCAGCCTCATTGTTGCAGTTGTTATACTAAAGTAATGCTAATAAATATTGTATTTGCTCTGAATTCAGGTGTTTTGCCTGCTCCACATTAATGTTTCGAGCATTACCTGATGCTCCTTCAGTCACCACATTGTTTACTACATGCTTCCCCCATTAACATTCCTATTCTAAGGTTGAGCCATTTCCTTTATAATTTTTGTGCCAAGGTGGATATCCTATCAACTTGAAACATGTCTCTCTATTATGACCAGTCATGTGACAATGATTGCAGTAAAGATTTTTCTTGTTTTGTTTATTGACATTGTTTCCTTTGTACTGTTGAGAAGATACTCTTTGATTGTTGTTGCTCCCTTCCTGACTCTGAACATACATAACAGAAGCCTCCAGGTAAGAAGTTCTTTTGAAATTTTTCCGAGTCTCATCTTAAAGTACCAGAGCATACATAACAGTGAGATTCGATAATGGATTCATTGCTAAAATGTTTGCTCTCGGAGGAATATATTTAAGCCCATCACAAATCGCACCACTTTCCTTTTCTTGAATTTTTCAAGAATCGATCCAAAACAAATACATCCTTCACCATGTGTGCATCCCAGACATTCTTCCATGGAATCTAACTCCTCTCATATGTCCATCAATAATTTATGATAGTATCTAGAAATACTGAGATCTCCTTGAGTGAAATTACTAATACCTCTTTCAAGAGTAAACAATATAGTATCATTAGGCCCTCCCATATGTGTTCTCAAAGTTTTCCAAGCAGTCCGCGCATCCTTTGCGTGAAGAATTGTCCTTACAATTCCCTTAGATACCGAACTAATAAACCACGACATGATAACTATACTTACTATTTGGCCACATCAATACAGTTGAAGTGTTTGGTGTTAACTTGTATGTATATTAAAAGTTTTGAGAAATTAGATCAAATTCGGTCTAAGAATCGAAACTCTGATCGGTTTGATTCCTATTCCATTTTTCATAACTACAGATAATTTCCATCAGCAGATCACAATTGAAAACCGATACACAACAATAGGAAGAAATAGTATTATTTATCATATTTTACAACACGAGTATCTGTTAAGCTCTACATAATTTTCAGGAGCGGGAGGAAACTCCTTCCAGCGTTTGATTTGGAATCAAAACCTGAGTTGCCATATCCTAGGGTACATAGTAACTCCACAACAACAATCAAGCAAATCATAGTCAAGGTCTGCTCATGTAGGCGTAGATAATGATGATGTTGAATTTTCGAATTGGCTATTGTATTTCAACAATCAAGTATAAATCATTGTTTTTTTCTTCAGTGTCCGATGCAGGACATTTGATCAAATGAATCTGACTCATAGATGATGCTGAGATGAAGTTGATTACCAAAATGACAACAACCGTACCGGCGTAAACGATCCACAGGACGGGCTTCATTTCGTCAGTGAGAGGAATGCATAGGGCGGTGAACAAAGCGGCCGACGCAGACAGCAGCCCGATGAACTCCAAAACTCTCGCGGCTGCTGGACACTTGATGCGAATGAAATCGGATACCAACACGAACGAGAAAGTCAGAGCGATCAGCACGGATATGACCATGAAGGGAGTCGGGAAATGGCTGCTGCGGGTTTCCCCGGATAAGAACCCGACCCCGACGGCGAAGCAGAACCCCGCCACCAGCTTCCGCCACTCTACAGTAGACTTGTTATTACTGTTAGCGCTACTGAACACTGGCAAATGATCAGCTGCTGCTTCAGGATGATCGGGATGGAAGGGCGGAACTAACAGTCTGCGCAGGACGCCGGCTAAGATTGGTTTGAGCATGGTATGTGCTGGCGGTGGCAATGGCTACAAGCAGGGAATTGAGAAGCAACCAGCTGGCGAGGAGGGTTGAGTCTCAAGGATATATTCTTGGCGGGTTGTCTGGGTGTGAGTGGAAAAGAGGTGAAGTTGGGATTAATGAAGAAATTACTCTTGCATAAATAGTGAGAAGGCATATTTGGGATTAATGAAGTAAAGACCCTTGTATAGATTGTGAGAAGGCATATTTGGGAAAAGAAAGTTCTCAAATTTGTAAAAGACGAATCCTTCTGCCTAGCTCCTAATCCATCCATGTTATACCACGTATATTTAAACTCAAATTACTAGTCAAGAACTGAATGAACTCAAATCTTTATGAGGTCCAGGAGATTTTGTAACTTTTCTATTTCATCTTTTTCCCTTTCTCAATTAGCAATAGAATCTATCCACTTATATGTAGAGTGGCTTAACAAATTACAAATACTCTACATTTTAAATCAGGTACCGTAATTTTTCAATTCAAGTACTTTAAAACTAATTTTAAAACAAAAAATACTATAATTCATAGAATTTAGTACACCAACACTATAAATCATATAGTCTATTGCATGATAATGGGAATCCAGAATTAATTAGGTGAATTATAGTATTTTAGTTTCAAATTAGTTTTAAAATACTTGAATTGAAAATTTATAAAGTACGGTACCTGATTTAAAATTAAATCAAAGTATTTATAATTTACCCTATTATTTATTTCTAAAAACAACACTTAGTGCCAAACACATGACTCACCCCATGTTTGGACCACCCAAACGCGTCCATGTTTTTTTTTTTTTTTTTGTAGTTATTTAGGCTGTGTTTGGTTTAAGAAAAATTGGGTGTAAAGAAAAATTTGACGGAAAATTGAAAGGAAAGGAAATTTTTGGAGGATTTTAACTAATTTTTCCTTGTTTAGTTTCATTAGAAAAATGTCAAGAAAAATTATTTGGAATCCATTTCATTTTCCATGATCATGGAAAGTTTTATGAAA
The DNA here is from genome assembly GCA_002312845.1 of Kalanchoe fedtschenkoi. NCBI lineage: Eukaryota > Viridiplantae > Streptophyta > Magnoliopsida > Saxifragales > Crassulaceae > Kalanchoe > Kalanchoe fedtschenkoi. Next base: position 399,711 of record NQLW01000045.1, on the reverse strand, counting down.
AAATATGTCAAAAATATCAACATTTCATTACTTCATACATTGAATTTGATGAAATACATTGAATTTGTTTAAATATTGATTATTTGTTTGAGATACATTGAATTTGATTGGATTGATTTTTTAGAGATAGATATTACATTTTTCATCCAATTTTTCATATAATTTTCTTTCCCTCCTATTTTCCATCTAAATCAAACAATGAATTTTACTATTTTTCCATCAGATTTTCCTTTCCACTAAATTTTCCCCAAACCAAACACAGTCTTAGTGATTCCAAAATTGACAAATTTTATGAAGAGAGGGTGCGTTTGCGAGTTTTTTCAGGATCGGAAGCTGGAGCGAACGATTCACATAGCTTTCCCAACACCACCGGCTTTCCTTGAAGGCCTATTTTTCAGTAACAACTCATTGCGCGGTGACGTGCCGAAAGAGATTGGTAACTTGGGGAGGCTTCAGTTTCTGTTTCTGAGGCAGAATTCGCTTCAATGGCGAATCCCAGCTAAGTTGAGCAACTGCACAAATCTCCTACGGTTGAGCCTTGACAACAATTTTACCGGAGGGATCCCGTCTCAGTTTGGCTCTTTGTTGCAGCTAATTCAGCTAGATGTCATCAACTGCCTACTTTCTTGAGGAACTTCTCATCTCTGAATCAGCTTTTCCTCGGGCATAATCAGTTTCATGGAGAAATACGAGACTCGATACAAGGGCTGTCCAAATTGGTTACCCTCTCAGTGGAGTCAAATACCTTTTCCGGTGCAGTTTTCCCGCTGCATAATATCTAATCTTTGCAGATAATCGAAATGTCTGACAGTAGCTTCACTGGAGCTCTGTACCAGACATGGACGCTGCATTCCCAAAGGCCTCTTTTTTGAGCTTCGCGCGTAACCATTTCACCGAAGCTCTTCCTCCTTCACTGTCCAACCTCTCTGGGCTGAGTGTCATTCAAGCGCAGGGAAATGGATTGGCAGGCGGTGTTCCGGACAATCTAGGAAAGCTCTCAAACCTCTTGATGTTGCAATTGGGCAATAACCTTCTAGGAAGTGAGAAGTCAAATGATCTGAGCTTCATTCATTCACTGACCAACTGCACAAAATTGAAGAGGTTGATTTTAGGTAACAACAGGTTTAGTGGTCAACTACCAGATTCCATCGGTAATTTTACTTCAGATCTTCAGGCACTTGTCATGGGGAGCAACAGTATCACAGGATCTATACCTGAAGG
>NQLW01000045.1:385665-397171 GCA_002312845.1 Kalanchoe fedtschenkoi | reverse complement strand
ATGACAACTTCAATGATGGCATGAGCTTTCAAAGCTTTTGCAGAAGAGCTGTACCAGATCATGTAGATGAGATTGTTGACGGATTGTTGGTGAACGAATTACACGAGGCAATTCTCACTCAAAGGAACCCGGAAGAAATCAAACTTCAGTGTGTCGCCTTCTTGGCCTCCTTGGTTGAGGTTGGGATATCCTGTGCAGCTGAATCCCCAAGAGAAAGAATGGACATCCAATCTGCCATTCGGAGTTTGGAAGGGATCAAGAGAAGTGCCACTCTACATTCAAATAAGATAAGGTGTGAGGGAGACAGATTCTGCTTTGCTTCGCCGGCAAAATGCAGATACAGCCGCCATTCAACAAGTCTGAGTCAAAGTCTCGTTGTGTTGGCTCTGTCAAATTCCTACATCAACTTATCCAAATTCATGTTCCTGTAAAAAATGGCCTCAGTATGTGATTTCCTAATGTTATTTGGAAAAGAGGATTATATTGATTAGGAGAACGCAATGTTTCCGAGAACCAGAAACTTACAAATAATGCCAGGCTTCAGAGATTCTCATGTTCACCAAGGGAGCTTGCGAGAAGCATATGACAAGTAGCTTAAACATTCCCCGTGTCACTCCCAACCCATCAGTCATATCTCCCTTACGAACAACCGTTTCCCAGCACGAATTCGTGCCTGCTTGTTTAAACAATCGTGCCATTCTTCGTGCACACACAAAAATATTCAAGACTTATTCTGACCTGTAAAATCAAATCTGATCAAGCCCAGATAATGCAACTTCTAAAACTTGAGTATCAATAGCATGTAGCTGTTGGTGAACTCGAACACCTCATCTATCCGGATCCCATAACCAAACATAAATTGATAACAAACAAATCAGAACCAACATGATCATAAGTACAGGGTAAAGCAGTATAGTTTATCATGCTTTACAGGTATACGAAAACTGCAAAACAAAGAATATTCAGAACAAAGAAAATAAAAAACTCGCACAGCAGAGAAAAAGAGACTCAAACTGAAATCATCAGAATGACACAAATCAAGTCACCTGATAAGACGTTGACTGCAAAAATGCCACAGCAGCAAAGATGAACCACACAAGGATTTTATACACAAGAGAAAGGGGAATCCAGACATCGGCGCAACAGAAACCAATATCAAATCAAAGGCAACCTGCGCCGGATCTGGCCCTGGACGAACGAGAATCCGATCCCGCCGCCAATCAGAACATCACCACCACCTGCGACCCGTCTACCGGCTTCCGATTGACGGCGTACAGCATTGGTTCAGGGCCGGAAGCTGGAACAAACGATTTCAATTGGCTTTCCAGAACAATCGGCTTCATAGCTCATAGGTCCGATCGACCTGACCGCAGCGCGGACCTTAGGCGACTGCTGAATGCTGATTACGGAACTCGCCGGCTTCCGTTGAGCTGATCAGATCTCTGGTCGCTCAAGTCGGCTTTGATCGGAGACGAGGGGGCGGAGGCGGTAGACGGGGACGGAAAGTGAGAGAGTTTGACGCGCATCTTCAATCACTCCACCTCACCGACGAGGATTGGCTGCTGGTAAAAAGAAGGTGGGTCGCTGCTTGCAGCACGGATCGACGACAAGTGGATTGATGCGATTGGGTAAGATTCCCGCCAAAAACTTGAAGAAATATTTTACTTTTACGGATTACACCAAAGTAGGAAACAAATAGCCAAGCTTTGTTTCAAAATTTTTCTACCGATAATAACAAGTGTCAAATAATTAAAATAATAATATATTTATAATTTTATTTCATACGTACCAGTATATAATTAGACCCCGTTTGGTTGGTAGCATGTATTAACAAAATGATAGGATAATTAATACCAATGTAGCAAGTTTGGTTCACTATTAGGATAAGTATTATTAATCCCTAGTATACATTTTACTCTTTGAAATCAGGATTAATAATCTCTGCAAACTAGGTGGGATAATTAATTCTGTTACAAATAATACTCCCTAATCCCAAACCACCTACCAAACGTGGCCTTAGGGATTTAATTCAAAATCAGAATTTTACTAAAGTTGGTGTAAATCCTATTTTGACGCTTGTAGTTAGAAATGAGTGAACAGACAGTTAAAATTGCTCGATTTAAATTGGATTCCTTATCCCATGCAGTAATTCATTCTAAAGAATCGTGGTTTTTATCCAAAATCAAACAGTTACTAATTTAAGGAACTAACAATACATATGTAAATGAAAACTACATGATTTTTTTTTTTTATTCTGACAGCAAATAGTTGTGTCAACGGAACAGGTGAGATAAACAACAACGTAACAGAGAGAAATAGTATATTTCATATTTTACAACACCAAGTATTGAAGTACATATACATACAAAAGCAAATTATGTGTATTTAATTCCCTGCATGCTCTTGATCGAACTCACGTGGTGATTACTACAGATCACAGCAAAGGTCGCTCATGCAGATGATGATGATGCTGCTGAGATGAAGTTGATTACCAGAATGGCAACAACAGTACCTGCGTAAACGCTCCACAGGACTCGCTTCAAATTTTCAGTAAGAGGAATGCACAGGGCGGTGAACAAAGCGGCGGACGCGGACAGCAGCCCGACGAACTCCAAGACCCTCGCAGCTGCTGGACACTTGATGCGAATGAAATCGGTCAATCGGACACCAACACGAACGAGAAAGTCAGAGCGATCAGCACGGATATGACCATGAACGGAGTCGGGAAATGGCTGCTGCGGGAATCCACGGATAAGAACCCGACCCCCACGGTGAAGCAGAACCCCGCCACCAGCTTCCGCCACTCTACAGTAAACTTGTTATTACGGCCGCCGGTGCCGGTGGTGGTGAACACCGGCAAATGATTAGCTGCTGCTTCAGGATGATCGGGATGGAAGGGCGGAACTAATAACACTCTGCGCAGGACGGCTAGGATTGGTTCGAGCACGGTGACGGCTACTGATTTGACCGGCTGGATAATGGCGGTGGCAGTTGCTACAAGCAGGGAATTGAGAAGCAACCGGGCGATGGTTGAGTGGAAGGGATTCATGGCGTCGTGATTGGGGGATGGGTGAGAGAGAGAGAGAGAGGTGATAAAGTTGGGAGAGGAAGATTCCATGTTATTATTAAATAGTCTCTCAGCCCTCTCTTCCTGAGTAGCAGCTAGCAAACATAAGAAAAGAGGGAGTCAAGAGCAAACAAAGAGGGAATAAAGTGTAATACTAATTATTTGTTCGGAATACACACGATCTAAATCTAATTTCTCGTGCTTTGGGGAATTTGATCTAACGCAATTAAAGTTATTTAAATTGAATTTGGATTGATATAATTTATTTGAGTTGAATTTTGGTTAAATTTTTTAGATTGATGAGTATTTGGGTGGGACAAATTGAATTTGAATTGATTTAAATTTTAAAACACAACTAAAATTACAAATATATTAAAAATAAAAAATTTGAATTTTGATTGGAATGATTTGTTTTGAATTTGGGTTGAGACGGTATTGAATTTATTTTTATAACTATGTGCCTGAGAAGAGATGCAGGTCTTGGATAAAACTTTTTCTTTAATTTTATCAAGATTTGAAATTTAATTGAACATCAAGATGGTAACCTAAGTGGCAAGTTTATTACAAACCTTTTCAAATGACATTGACACTACAAGTGCACCATTCGTAGTGAATATCGACGTGGCATTACTTATTAATAAATTACATGTAAAACCCAAAACCAAGAGGGGTTGGATTGATATTTTGTTGCTTTGAATGATTCTTATTGTAGTTTGATTTGTAATGTTTCCTACCTGGACCTGCCAATAAATTCTAGGGAAAAAACATAAAACCTCTTCTGTTTGAATTACCATAATTTAAAAATAAATGTGCGATTAAAAAAAAATTGAACTGATCGGTTTCGGATGATGCTTAATCAATTTATTTGATTTTGTAATTATAATTGATATTGTTAAATTTGTTGAGGATTACAAATGATTGAGCATGAAAATTCGTCGTTTTGTTTATGAGGACAAAATAATATTATTTGTTTTCATAACCAAATGACATAAGTTTCACACATGAATCTAAGTTTTATAATATTATTAGTTTAAGAATGTAACGATAAATTTATTGTAAAAAACAGAATAATTTTTTTCAATGCATTCTTTTTAAAATCGTGATAATTTAGATCATAATTGAACAAGCGGTGATAATTTAAAATTTTTGAAATGTTTTGTCCCAAAATTCTAATATTGAATAATATTAATCATTAAAACATGTGATAGGGCGGACCCACTGCATTTATAATTTTTCAGTTTTTTATACAAAATTTGACACATTACAAGGATGCAGAGATGATGCCAAGTTTCCCCAACCAGTTCATGCTAGTATTAACTTTTGTGCAGCTTTCTTGTTCCCATGATTCGGTTAAATACGTCTCGCTGAAGAAAAAATTGTAAACTGTCTCTTTCCCATACTATTAGAACCCTGATCATCATCTTTGAAAACATCATAGACACCTTCAAACTTGGCCTTCAACTCTACTTATTTTGTATTCTCATCTTCACTTTCATCAATCTTCAAATTCTCTTTTACTGTTGCAGCGGAACCTCTTTTCATTATACCCCTTAAGCTAGACAACAACACACTCATCAATGACATCCCAAATCTACATCATGAGTCTGTCTTCGTATGAGACTTGCACTCTACGTACCTCACTTTTGATACCAAAGAAGCAAAGAGAGAATAAAGTGTAATACTAATAATGTCATCAAATACACATAGTGAGATAAAGAGATGGAAAGTGGCAAAACGCGTACTGCTGGCGACGCTCAATCTAATTTCTCATAATTTTGGGCGTAAGAATTTGAACTAACAGAGATTCTCAATCTAATTTCTCCTACTTTTGTAACAAAGAATCTGCAAATAGATGATGGAACATAGCGCAATTCAACAAAAGAGGAAGAAACCAATTGTCGGATGACATGACAATCCACCTCACCATGTTTGGTTTTTTCGTGAAAAACAAAACTGGATTCTTTGCTATTCAATATGAATAGAAGCTAGTTTATGAGGAATAGAATCAGGAATGAAAACGTCCGTTTATCCTCATCGTCTACACTGGCCAAGGTGAAATTCAACCTGAAAAATGTGGAGCTGGGATACAAAGCGAAAGAAGCTGAGTGGAGCTTCAAGCTGGAGAAGCTTACTGACGACGAGTTGGATGGTTGCAAGTCCGAGCTGGAGATTAAAGACGCAGCTATAAAAGAGCTGATGAGCTCGAAATCGGAAGCCGTTGAGAAGGCACATATGAACTGTTCTCTGATCAGTTGAATCGAGAAAATGACAGAAGAATCGCGCAACTCCACGCCAGAGCTCGAAATGCTTGAAGCCTGCGACGCTCTAGAAAGAGCTGATCGTAAGGTGTCTGAAATGGAATTCCAGCTGGGAAGCTGCGGCAGAGCAGATGCGGAGACAAGTGGAGCGTTCGCTTCTGGCGGATAGGTGCGAACCAATAGCATTAAATACCTCCAGGTGGATAGGTGCGAACCAAGACACTTGGCCACTTCATCCAACACCGTTTTGACAAATAAAGCCAAGCTTTTAAAACAATTCCCATGTTAACAAAAGGAGCTTTTAGAGCACCATATGACCAAGAATAAGGTAGTTCATATATCTGATCATCTTAAAACCACAATCAACCAAAATAAGATGCCTGAATATACTTTTTGTTTAATTTGAGATGGATTGTCGTGGAAAAAGTATTAAAACACTCCCTGATTTAATCAATTTTTTCTTCTCATTTCTTTCCCCAACTTTTAATAAACCAAACATTGAAATTCCTTCAAATTTTCCATCTCATTCTCATTTTTCCAAAACCAAACAAAGGCTTAGACTGTGTTTGGTTTAAGAAATATTTGATGAAAAGAAAAAATTGAGGAAAAATTGGAAAGAGTCCCTGTTTGGTTTAGAAAAAGTTAGGGGAAGAAAAATTAGATGAAAATTTTTAACAAAACAAGGAGTGTTTGAATACTTTCCCATGAATTTTTCACTCATGACCAAACAAAAGAAAATGAGATGAATTCCACGAGCAAATCACTTTTCCTCCAATTTTCCTTTTTGTCCATATTTTCCCTAAACCAAACACAGCCGTCATGTTGACACTACTCTAAAAAAATCTAAATCACCCATAATCAACACTATCTTCATTACACTCCCATAAACCTTCACTTCACACCTTCATCACCATGTTTCTCAAAACAAATATCACGAGCATTTCCTCACTTATTATCATTTGTCGATTGCCTTAACTATTAGGCGTATCTCAGCTTCGACGCCTCGTCTCCCAGCGCTGAAGATCCATCAGTCATCGTCCACTGCAAAGCTTAAATGTCAATAGCATATAGCTGCTTCTGACCTTAAACACATCACCTATCCGAATCCGACAACCTAACATAAATTGAAAAACAAACAATGCCGAACCAATGTTATCACAAACAATGCATCGAAGATGAGCCACACAAGGTATTTAAACACAAGAGGAAGAGGAATGCAGAGAGAAGTGAACAAAGAGGCGGTGTCAAACAAAACTCCAACGAACTCCAAAGCCCTTATGTGTATCTAATTTACGAGGACTGTAGGAAACTTATAAATTTGATGAAGCTCCATAGCACCACATTACCAACTAGATCAGAAAATAAACCAAGTACCTCTTGAGTTTCCATATTTCATCATCTCTAAGCCATGTACAGTCCGCCTAGTAAGTAAGATGCATGAGTATCTGCTCGAAGACCAAAACGTAAGGCCAAAAAAAAAAAAGAGCACTTTATATGACTAAAGATAAATATATAAAGAACTACAAAACACAAGGACTAGGACCCTGAATAATGCGACACTGCATATTGAGGCCCGAGAGAAAAATGCCTCTTTTAAAAAATTACGACCAGCTCCTAGCATGGATCCCTGTGCATCCCAACCTGGCATTTGGCGATCAGCAATTACTTTACTGGCTAACTGTTCACCGCACCAAAAGAGATAGTAAAGAAAAAAAACAAACGCAGCTTATAAGTGAAATAATTTTGTTCATTAATATCATACTTGGAATCAACATACAATATAAACCGCCAACACAGCAGCAAATGACTGGTTTTGAACTCATCATTTATCCGACTCAGTTCCATTGCCTGAACAGGAACCGAAATCAAACAATTCGCAAACAGAACGAAGCTAAATAATGCAAGTTACTGCCAACGCCTCAGAAAAATATCAAATCTCACTCAGGAGTTTAGACTACAGTAAGGTCTGTCCAGTTCCCACATTATTTCTGCTACTGTAAAAAACTGTCGCGGGTATTTGCATTCACTGATTTCTTTGGGAAAGAAGATTGTATTGGTTCCATGATTGTAATGCATATTGACTTGAGTATACAATATAAAAAAAAAACTTAAATTATGAGATAAAGCCAAGCTTTGAACATTCATATATAAACCAAAGTACATCTGAGTTTGCAAACCTCATCAACTAAAAGCCATATGCAGTACACCAAAGTAAGGTGCCCAACTGTCCGCTTGTAGCCCAGCACCTACAGCGGAAAAAAAAAGAGAGCATAAGAGTATGATACAAAACAGCTTATACATATACACAAACTACAAAGGGACTTCAAAACTCTTTCAAACTTAGAATTCCTGAATTGCTACATTTAATAAAAAGTCACGACATATTATCAAAAGCTAGCAATAGAATCTCTCCGCCTATTTGCTAAATGGCTTAACGGATGAATCTAGCTCAACTTAAACAGCCCGATTGTCGATATTAAAATCCCAAGATACAGCTTATTCCAACGCAGCATATTATGATTCATTGATCATCTCAAATCAAAACAGTACCAACAGCCAACACTGAGCAGATCGTTGCTTGTGAACGCAGCATATCAATTTGTATCAGTTCCATTCACAAACAGCACAGAGGTAAATAATAACTTCTCAATCATTCGCATCTAAGTGATAGGCAGAAACAAGTATATGTACATGGAGGTTGTGTGCATATCCAAACTCAGAAAGGAAGAAAAAGTTGCTCCAGATTGTCTCTCAGGAGGTTGAAATTGTGAGATTGTTGTGATATATTGATCTCATACTTGGAATAATCGATGTCAGAGCAAGGCAAAGAACACAGCGAAGAAGTAACCATCTACCAGATCTATTAATTTCATAGGCCCGCCACAAACAGAAAATCGAACAAGTCTTATGGGAAGGAATACTAGTATTTATTCATGATCTACAAGTATCCAGAATCATTATATACCAGTCAGTATATGGCACAACAACAATAAAGCAAACATTGAGGGAAAAAAAAAACAGTGCATAGCAAAACATGACCAGGTCAATCAAGGTGATGATGATGAGATGAAGTTCATTATGAAAACACCAGCAGCAGTACCGGCGAAGATAGTCCAGACCACGCACTTCAAAGTCGTAGGAAGAGGAATGCATAGAGCGGTGAACAAAGCGGCTCCCACAGACAGCTTCCAGATGAATTTCAAAACCCTGGCTGTCGATGGATGCTTGGCGAGAATGACATCGGACATGAATAAAAATGAGATGGTCAGAGCAATCAACACGGGCAACACACGGAACGAAATGGGGGACTCGCGTAGGACCTGGGCCGGGACGATTGACAGTGCGACCCCGCCGCAGAAGCAGAAGGTGACCGTGACCTGCCGCCAGTCTACTACTACTTCCGGATTCTTGTTGCTAACAACGGTGAACACGGCCACGGCGGCTGCTTCAGGATCGGAAGAAGAGGACCTGATTAACCTTCTGCGCGGCACGGGTGAAATGGATCGAAGCACGGCATTTGCTGAGGATTTGATCTGAAATATTATGGTGGCGGCAATGGCTAACAGAGTCTTGAGAAGGGTTGACATGGTCCGATTTCGGTCGGACAGCTTCGGTGTCTGATGAGAGAAGTGAGATGAATTTAATCAAGAGAGGGATGGGGCACATATATATATACACACGGGGGGTGGGGGTGGGGGTGGGGGTGGTGTGGTGATATAGTTGTTGTGGTTGACACTTGTAAATTTAATTTAATTTTTTTTTTAAACGGACGACTTTTGGAGGAATATGATCTAATGTTGCGTTCTAATTTGTTGTGTGGTCTAAAACGACGTCATCTTATATATTTATAGATTATTCAATTAAATTTGTATGATAAAATGATATTTTTTTAGATTGAATACTCAACAAATAAATAAAATAAAGCCTTTTTTAAACCGTACAACAAATTAGAGCGGCACAGATCCCCTATCCGACACCGGCAGAAGAAAAAATTAGTGCACTACACTCTCAACTAAATGACGAAACAACCATAGAAGAGAAAAATACTATTTATCAGCAGTTGGAAAGGCTGTATATAAAAAAAAAATTAAATTAAATCTACAAACCCTCAACATAGGATGTTAATTTTACTCAATCATCTTGTGAATCCGATTTTCACTAAGTTTATTTGCATAATCTGATGCATTTTTATTCTTATTTGTTGATTTTATTAATATCACTTTGATGTTTATTTTGTGTACATGCACGGAGAATTACATGTGTTCGCTGAAAAACACATGTTCACTTTCATAAAACCAAAAAAATTGACACATTTACTATAAAAAATAGTGAACATTTGTAACACAAATTATTAAAAAAAAATTTATAAAAAATGTTCACTTTCGATAAAAACTATAAAGAGCATGTGGCGCGAATCTCAATAATTCTTTATTACTTATTTAATCTATTAAATCTATAATTTTTAATTTAATTTAATTATTATCTTCGTATTTTCTACTATATATATCACTTTTATAAATTTTTAAATATAATCTCATCCAATTTAATGACTATGTTAATCAAACCCCATCACTATGATAGACACCAGATACTCCGAATTCAAATCCCATCAGAGGAATCTATTTAAATACTAAGGGAAAATCCCCAAAAGAATTCTGAGTCATCATCATTTACTCAATTGCATTTCAAATTACAATGACTTTTTAAAAAAGGTGCAATAAAAAAATGGACTTATTTTTTAAAATAAATTTACCGTTACAATCCTAAACTAATATTATTACAAACTTATATTCGTGTGTGAAAATTACGTTGTTTGGTTATCAAAATAAATATAATCATTTTACGCACATAAATAAAACAACGTCTTTTTATGTTCAATCATCCATAATTCTCAACAAATTTAATAAAATCAAATATATTTAAGAAATCAAATAAATTTATCTTAAGCATCATCCGAAATCAGTCCAATTTTTTTTCATCGCACCATTTTTAGAAATAATGGTAATTCAGATGTCAATCGAGTAAGTGATACTAGTTCAAAATCCCGTTGAATTTTCCCCCTAAATACTATCCTAATTAATCACCGCCACATCACCAGCTTCTAGGAGAGTAAATAAAAATCGATAAACTGATGAATCGAATCAAACTGAACCAAACCGATAGATTCGATTCGGTTTGGAATGTTAGTTGTTCGGTTACACTTTCTAATTTTGAAAAATCGATGACTAATGATTTGGTTCAGTTTTTAATTTTTTTCAAACCGAACCGAACAAAATTAAGATTTTATATGAAAATTCTCATATTTAGTAGTTAAATTAGTCAATAAGGTTCATAAAAAAATTAACCAAACCGTATCGAACCATATGGTTTGATTCGGTTTAGTTTTTTAAAACTAGCGGTTCGGTTCGATTTTAAATTGCTCAAATCGATTACCACCAGTTTGATTTTATTTTTATTAAAAACCGAACCGAACTGAATTGTTACATCCTTACGAGCTTCCAGTTCCAAGCCCCATATCTGAGCCAACATCTCTGGCCATCCGAACTTCATTCTTTTCTTCTACATAGATTTCATGTGTATTATTTAGCTCGAAGTGGCATCGTGCACTATGGATGTCATATTGCTGATGGCGACGTAATATCATAATTTCATTCATTTTGAAATTTTCCTCCATTTCTTTCATTCTAAATTACAAAATGAAAATCAAATGAAATTCATGATGAATTTTATATTCTTCTCATTTTATTTTTTTAAATTTTTTTAACCAAATACAATCAGATAGTATAATATGAATTGATGAAAGCCGGACTAAATCGGTGTGAGCCGAATAATTTATAGGACAAACTAATCTGATGACCCAATTTATAATAAATCTTCTAACAAATACATATTGACGTTTGATCCGATCCAATCACACTTATATTAGCGCATTGCATTAAAAACGGGTTCAACCAAAATGAATAGATGAAAATTTACTGAACCATTATGAACCGATCAATTTATAACAAAATTATCTAATAATCAAATTTATAGTAAATCGTCTAATAACCCATACTAAAGCCAAAATGCAAATAGTAGTAAACGATCTGATGCCCTCAAAGTAACATGCGAGCATCGCCATCACTGGGAATATTTGATTGTTAATTATTTATATTTATATTGAAAATTGCGAATAATCAGA
>NQLW01000045.1:341800-384818 GCA_002312845.1 Kalanchoe fedtschenkoi | reverse complement strand
AGCGTGTAATGGATTGATGACGGTTGTATTTCATTTTGACTCAAAGATGAATTTGAATGCATATTGTTTAACTGTCTGATTGTTAAATGATTTAACTCAAAACATTAAAATATAAGACATTAAATGTTTATGGCTTTGATATCTTTAATGAATTCAAGTGTCATTAAAATTAAATTTAATGAGTTTAATTATGATGAGTTGATCAAATATGTTGATTATTGATCAAATATGTTGATTATCATGCTGACATATCATGTATCTATACTGCTCTAATTATGTTTAAACTTACTGAACTTAATGATTCCAATAAACAAGTAAACAGAAGTTATGGAAGGCATGAGAAAAGTTAATCAGCTGCTAATAAGTTTTCTGAAATTGAACATCACCGAGAATGTTAAATCTTCCGCATGCCAAGAACAACTAATGTGATGGAATTTCCAATAGAGATTAAGAACTTCACTAGTATAAGTGTTATTGATAAGTCTGTAGTGGCAACTCTCATGATATATTTATCTACTAAGAAATATGATATTAGTCATCAATGCATAATCACCTCACTCACATGGTAAATGTGTCAAATAAACTTAAATCTATAAATATGGAAGTGAATGAAACTTTTTGGTACACTCCAATCTTCACCCCTTTGGAGAGAGGAGTTTGAGAAATTCTGTCAAAAATAAAACAAACTTTCAAGAAACTAAGGTCATGCTATTACGAGAAGAAATAAGGCAAATAAGAACACTGAAAGTAAAACTTGCAAAAATCTATTTAACTGTTCATATCAATGCGTTAATGTTGCCAACAACATCAAGACATCAAGTAGTAAGAAAAGAAGAAATGAAAGCAACTCATGGAAGTTAAAAGGTGATCACATAAGGTACAGAACAGTCATTTTTGTGGAAAGATTGAACACTTCAAAAATGAATGTGAGAAACGTAAGACATGATTCAAAAAGAAAAGTACTGTAATGTGTCTGAAATGGAATTCCAGATGCGAAGCTGGAAAGCTGCGGCTGAGCGGAAGCTCAGGGCCGCCCTCCGGCTAATACAGGCCTCCGATTTAGCAGATCCGGCCTCCGATTTCTACATAGTCCGGCCTCCAGCGCTGGCGGCGAGCAAGACGATGGCGTTGCGGATGAACAGAGCCACAGAGGGAAGAAGAGAAGTTGGACTGTTGCCTGTTGGAGTCTCGGGTTGTGGTGGAGTCGGGGTGGTTGGTGAGGGAGAGGACGTTGGTCGGCCATGGCTAGGGTTTGAAAATTTTAGGTGAGATTTATATTTGGGGAGGATGAGAAATTTGGTAAGAAATTAATAATATAACATAATGGACTATTTTTATATTTTATAAGTGATTTCACATTTCAAATTGAATTTGACATATATTTTTTACATTAAAGATAGAGACAATAAAGAAAAGTTTTCCATAAAAAAATCTTAAATGGATTTTTAAAATGGTATACGAAGATTATATTTAATATTTTTTATTCAATTTTTATAACTGTAGAAAATTAGAATTTTTGGATTAATTAACATAACAATAAATTAAACTTGTACATACAATTAGGTAATTTTATCCTTACGACTAGCTGCATCAACATAATTTAACAAAAAAGTCTTAACATGTATTCAAATTACAGTTTTTTTTTTTGTATATTATTGCTAATGCAATTGAAATTTGCAATTGGAATTCGAACTACCACTTGTGCATATTACTACGACTTTAAAAAAAATTCTACAATATTTTACTAATAAAGTTATAAGAGAAACTTAATTAAAAATGACCACTTTTAGAAAGTAGTGTATACAGATTTAATTGAAAACTTTGCTTCAAAAAATTTGAGAAAATTGTATTATTTAAATAGGATTTTTGTATGAATATTATATATATATATATTTGAAAATTGTATTTGATGTCAATTACGTATTTACTTCCATTCTTGTAATTGTCATGAAGCAAACTTTTTGTTTCCTAATAAATAAAGTAGAGACCACCATCATTTTTTCATAAATTTAGTATTATGAAAGTAAAAAATTTAGTTTTTTTTGTTTGTTGTTGCAGTTGCACATGCCTCCAAATTGTGAGGACTGGCCCTGCAGAAGCTGTGTAGGCTTGAGGAGTGTAAGCAGGTGTGGAGACAAAAGGAGCGTTCGCTTCTAGAAGTTTGGCATTTGAGGAAGATGACAGTATCTTGCAAGACACTCAGAATGAGCTTGGGCTCTGCGAGAGGATAAACGAGTTTTCTAGCGAAGATGATGATGTGTTCAGCCTCTGGAAACTGCTACTTCTAAAACTTAAGTATCTATCAATAGCATGCACCTCTGGAAGAAGTCCCAGATGATAGCATTTAGCTCTGAAATCATAATCACACAAATGAAGTCAACATGATAACACGTTGACCATGAAAATGCCACAGCAGCAAAGAAGAGCCACACACTAGGGATTTTAAGAATCCAGAGAGCAGCGAACAATGCGGTGCGGCAAACAACGCTACCTTGACTGTCACATAATTCGGTACATACAACAAACGAGAAAGCCAGCGCAATACCAAATCTAAGGCGACTGGCACCGGATCTGGCCCCGGACGAACGAGAATCCGACCCGCCGCCAGTCAGAACGTCACCACCACCTGCGTCCAGTCTACCGGCTTTCGATTGACGGCGCACACCATTGATTCATGATCGGAAGCTGGAGCGAACGATTCACATAGCTTTCCCAACTCTACCGGCTTCATAGATCCGATCGATCCGACCGCAGCGCGGACCTTGGGCGACTGCTGGTTACGAAACTAGCCGGCTTCGGTTGAGCTTATCAGATCTCTGGTCGCCAAATTCGGCTTTGGTCGAAGACGATAGGGCGGAGGCGGTGGACGGGAACGGTGGTGGAGCCGGGCGGTTTCGGACAGTGAGAGAGTTTGAAGCGTCACTCCACTTCAGCAACGAGAATCAGCTGTTGGTAAAAAAGAAGGCGGATCGCGTATACCTAATGATGAAGATTCGGCAACGATCCCTTGCAGCTCGGATCAACGACACGTGGATTAATGTCATTGGGTGCCAAAAACTTGAAGAATCGTCAAAACACACAGCCATAAATAAACACTTAAATTAAAAAGCTCACCATCCATAACATACTTCGGCACGTGTCACATAATTAAAATATAAATGTAGTTAAAATTTTATTAATAACCAAATTTATGATAAATCATGTAATAAATGCATTGTATGTCAAAAATAACAACATTAATGACCCTCATGGTTTACTGCAAGCATGCTTACAACTTGACCACATTAATCCAGTTGAAATATTTGGTAATTTAGATCGGAGGTGAAGTTAGTCTGAAACAATTTTCAATTTTGAGAATTGGAAATCTGATCAGTTTGATTCCTACCCTATTCCATAACTATAGTTAATTTTCAACTACCGATCCCAACTGAAAACCCACAAACTAACAATAAGAAGAAATAGTATTATTTATCATATTTTACAACACAAGTATCTAAATCTATACATTATTTGATAAGAAGCTTTCCCGAATTAATCTCCTTCCCGTGCTTGATTAAGAATCGAGACCTGAGTCTTGGCCATATCCTAGGCTCCACGACAACAATTAAGTAAAGGTGTATTCATGTTGAATTTTTGAGTCTGTTCATGTTTGATTGTATTTCAACAATCATGTATAAATCATTTTTTCTCTCTCCACCAACAACTTGTGGTGTGAGACATTTGGTCAAGTGAATCGGATCCGATGATGATGATGCTGAGATGAAGTTGATTACCAAAATGACAACAACCGTACCGGCGTAAACGATCCACAGGACGCGCTTCAGTTCGTCAGTGAGAGGAATGCATAGGGCGGTGAACAAAGCGGCCGACGCAGACAGCATCCCGGTGAACTCCAAAACCCTCGCGGCTGCTGGACACTTGATGCGAATGAAATCGGACACCAACACGAACGAGAAAGTCAGAGCGATCAGCACGGATATGACCTTAAAAGGAGTCGGGAAATGGCTGCTGGTTTCCCCGGATAAGAATCCGACCCCAACGGCGAAGCAGAACCCCGCCACCAGCTTCCGCCACTCTACAGTAGACTTGTTATTACTGTTAGCGCTACTGAACAGCGGCAAATGATCTGCTGCTGCTTCAGGATGATCGGGATGGAAGGGCGGAAGTAACAGTCTGCGCAGGACGGGTAGGATTATCGGTTTGAGCATGGTATGTGCTGCTCTGATTTGATCGGCAGGATAATGGCGGTGGCAATTTCAAGCAATCAAGCGAGGGTTGAGTCGAACGGGTTCACGGCGGGCTGTCTGGATGTGAGTGGGAGAGGTGAAGTTGGGATTAATAAAGAAAAGCATGTATTAATAGTGGTGACGCGACACGTGACGTTTTTCTACGGGTGTGTTTATAATCTACAGTAATACAAAATCGGCGGAGAGACAATAATAATAAAAAAAAGAAATTGTCTAACCGGGAGAGAAAAACAACTCCGCCAACTTAATTTGACAATGTTCATAAACGTGTGCACACTCACGAATTTCTCTTCCTAGACTACACCAAATTTATGCATCAAAGTTTATCGAAGTTGTGCGAGAAGAAGGAAGTGGACGTTGGAGAAAGGAAGAGTGAAAACGCCGTCGTTTGGAGATAAGAAGGGGGAATGAAACTGCATCGTTTCAACCATGGACCAGAAATACAAAAGAAATAACAGTCCTGAAAATCAGTAAATACAAAAGAAATAACAGCCCTGAAAATCAGTGTACACTGTCCTCTTTGAGCCTGCATGGACCTAGGGAAACGGGCTCTTATTAGCCTCATTTTTACATTTGTACAAAGTAGGACATATAAACTTGTATATAAATGGTTAAAACCCTAGGTTAGTAAGGAGGAATACAAGAGAAATTTGCTCATCAAGTTGGCTGCCTACACATATTTATCTGCCTGCGCTGTTGTTGTATTCTTTGGATGTGAAGCTCATCAGAATGTTGCTGAGTTTTCCTCTCCATTCATCTTCAATTTTCTACAGAAGTTACATCAATATTCTCATAATCTTTTTTATAATTTTTCATATTAAATAATTATCAGTCTATTATATAGTTCAATAGGTTGTTATTTACTTATATTACTTCTTTTATTGACATTTATGGAGGCAGAATGAGAAAATACATAATTGAAATTTTTCACCAAATAAATAATAATTATAATAATATAATAAATGTAATATTAAATTTAGTGCACCCACCCCACGCTTAAAATAAAATAAACAACATAATTAAAGATAAATTATGAAAAATATAACTTAATTCAAATCAAGATAGATCTTCAAATGGTTGCCTAATATGCTCAACAAATCTAAATCTTCAATTTTATATCCTCTACAAAGAAATTTTGTTTGGGTACCCTGCCCTGGCTCATGCAGTTGATATATGCTTCTATACGTCTAGACTTCATTTTGTTGTCGAATCTGCCTTCCCGGAACCATCTAAGTGAAGAGGTTTATTAGGACCCACCTTACGTATTTTGTCAATGAAAAGCAACCCCGCCAAATACACAACAGGACCCACCTTATCTTTGGACCACCCAAAGCGTTTATGAAGAGATGCTGCATTCTAAATTTTAGACCCACCTTACGCCAGCACACGCAGTCTTCCTCGGATGACCATTATTCAAAACCCTAGGTGATGATGCCTGTACATGACGTCATTACGAGATTACGTTATATGTTCTATAGCCAATTGACGATAGCTTACTGTAGGGTCTACATAAATTAATTATTTTTACTTTTTTGAGTTTATGAGTTTAATAGATGATGTGGGATAAATATTTTTTTTTAATGAATTCTGCAAAATCTTCCTCTAAATTATGTGATGAGAGTTAATTTCAAATAATTTTCACATAAAGAATATAAATTATTTAGAATTAAATTCCGTTGTAAATTCTAGATCAATCCAATGTAGAGTTTCCGATACGCATCTTTTTTATTGCATCAAATTTACAAAATAGAAATATGTTCACACTTACTGTCTCACTCGTCACTCAATTACGGTTTGTCACTGCATTGCTAGGAGTGCAAGCGAGCCGATGTACTCATGAGCGGCTTGCGAATAAGCTCAGTCAATACTCAAAGCCCGTTCTTTAATAAACCACTCAATCACGAATAACAATTTTAAGCTCGTTTAATAAATGTGCCGAACATGAGCAAGTGGGTGCTCGGGTCATTTATATTCGAGAACAATCTCGATAAGAACTTCAATTAAAAGCTCGATAAGAAGCATGATCAAAAGCTCGATAACTTTATTAAAAAGATAGAAAACTTACCGAGTTAGGTTAGGATACGACTTAAATCCAAACATGTCACTCTATCCTAATAAGAGTTAAGAGATTCAAATTTATTGAAGATGACTACAATAACTAACCTAAATTCTGTCTAAAGTAAATGAAACATAGGTAACTTATGTCTATCATTTAAAATTATTTATGAGCTCATTAAATAAACGAGCCAAACATGAATAATAAGGTATTCAACTGGTTATGGTTCAAACCGATTTGACCATCGGTCTGCTTAGAGGTAATAATTATAATATATGAAAGTTAATCCGCCAATTATTAATAAAACAACAAGACAGGTAGATGCCTGATGGGCCTAAGTTCAAATCCCAACTTCGACATTTTAGTAAAATAATTTTTTAGGTATAGATAATATTCAATTAAAATTTAGTTAAGCCATTATTTATAATAAATTGGTTCAACTGGACCGGTCCGGTTCAATAATTTTGTAATATACCAGCCGGTTTGTTCGGTTTTATCCGTTTCATAATGTCATCGGATATTAATTTCAAATCGGACCAGTACTAGGTCCGAATTTCAGCTTCCACATTTTAGTAAAATATTTTTTGGGTAACCGGTTCAGCCGGAACGGTCCGGTTCGGGCATTTTATAATTTGTTTGCCAGTTTATCTAGTTATATAAGTTTGTAATGCAATCTGATATTAATTTCAAATCGGACCGGTACCAGGTCAGCTTCGACATTTTATTAAAATAATTTTTTAGGTATAGATAATATGTAATTAAACTTTGGTTAAGTCATTAATTATAATAAACCGGTTCAACCGGTCCGATTTGGTTCAATAATTTTGTAATATACCGGACGATTTGTCTGATTTTATTTGGTTCATAATGAAAACTGATATTAATTTCAAATCGAACCGGTACCAGGTCCGGTTCCCGATCCAATCTAATATTTGGTTCAACAATTTTTTGTCCGATCCGGGTAGAGTTGATTCAAGCAAAATATGAAAAAAGAAAAAGATAATTATAATAACTGTATCGATATCGCCTCTGAATAATTCAGATATAAAATTAGTAACATATCATTCAGACTTTCTAAATATTTATTAAGAGAAAATGAACCGGTGTTCGGTTCACTGAATGCTGAATATAATAAGAGAGCATCTCTTAATAGATCCCAATAAGTGCAACAAAATAATCTCTTAGTGCACATTTAGTACGCCGTATTATTTATACGTGTATTATTAATACTCATATAAATAATATCACCTATTGAGGAGATATTACTAATACGAGTTTCTAAAGGTAAATTTTCTCTCCTTGCATTATTAATACGTATTCCTATTTCGTACCAAACACATCACCATGGTATTAATAATACCATCCAATTCTTAATACATGCTACCAAACGAGGGCTTAGTATCTTTTATTGCCTAATGATAATGTTGAGGTTCCACTATGACAGAGATCTGAAGAACATAAGTTTTATGTTGTGCAGAACATTTATCATATTGAATGACGTTGCCAAGTGGATGAGAAGTGGAACTGTGAATTACATTTGAACAAATATAATCCTATTGTCAATTTGGTCCTCTCATTGGTCTTGAAGATCTTCTCAGAACTAGTTGTTCACATAGTTATTAAAATTGGACCAGACCGACCGGTTAGATCGGGAATCAGACCAGACACCGGTTTGATTTATAAATAATATCGGATTGCATCATGAACTGGAGAAAATCGGATGAACCGGCCAATTTATTGAAACATCATTGAACCGGTTTACTATAATTAAAGACTTAATTAAGGTTAAATTAACTCTTAATTATATCAAAAAAATCATTTTCCATAAAAGAAGCTAATGGGGATCAAACTCGTGCACTGCATGTTTCAGGCGATACCTATAACCAAACAAGCTATCAGAGCAAGTTGTTCTACTATATATAATTAACCTTAAACTTTAGATATTATAATTATAATATTGATTGAATCGGTGGTCGAACCGGTTTGAACCGCCGGTTCAATAAAAAAATCAGAAATTGAAAGCCTGACCGGTTTGATCTCCGGTCCGGTTCTGATAAATATGGTTATTTATTCCTTGAGGTTACGTCATTCTCTAAAGTCATTTGTGGAATAGTAACTGCTTCATCTAGAGTAACATCTTGACTTGCGATAAAAAAAAAATCTTCAATGTTTTGGCTAATAATTGGCACTGGAACTTCTGGAAATGAAGGATCTTTAATTGTGTAAGGAAGTATTGTCTCCATAAAAATGACATCTATCAACTTGAAACATGTCTCTCTAGTATGACCAATCATGTGACAATGACTGCAGTAAAGATTTTTCTTGTTTTGTTTATTGACATTGTTTCCTTTGTGCTGTTGAGAAGATACTCTTTGATTGTTATTGCTACCTTCCTGACTCTGAACATACATTGCAGAAGCCTCCAGGTAAGAAGTTCTTTTGAAATTTTTCCGAGTCTCATCTTAAAGTACCAGAGCATACATAACATTGAGATTAAACAATGGATTCATTGCTAAAATGTTTGTTCTCAGAGGAATATATTTAAGCCCATCACAAATCGCGCCACTTTTCCTTTTCTTAAATTTTTCAAGAATCGATCCAAAACAAATACATCCTTCATCATGTGTGCATCCCAGACATTCTTCCATGGAATCTAACTCCTGTTGGAGTCTGCCCATTAAACCAGTTGAATTGACTCGTATTGACTAAAGGTTTGGTTGTCTCGAACCAATTTATTCTTAATCAGGAATCATAACGTCTTACTAGAGACCACTTATGATTAATCTGGTGGCCTGGAATCTCCATAAGGATAGTCGATCTGCGGAACTGAGATTTATCAGAGCAATCCGCGTCGATTTGCTCAAAGAATGGAGCCTCGCCGGTTTCCGTGGAGGATTCTGGCGAGGGAAGCAATCGGTGATTTTCTGGAGGAGGAAGAAGGAGGTCGGGTTCAACTGTTGAACCGGACCGAACCAAATCGGTCTGGTTCAATAGTTGAACCGATTTAATTTTGTTGGTTCGTCCTTCTAACTCCGAAATTGAACCAGATTTGAAATCAATTGTCTGATTTTGGGTTTAATGGTTAAACCTACAGTCAATTGAAAAATCAGTTTAGTTCAATTTCAGATAAGTTGATTGTTGGTTTAATTGTTAACCTAGAAATTAATTAAAATTCAGTTCGGTTCACTTGATGTTGTTTAAATTTCTGGTTTAATTGTGAAATTAGAAATTGAATTGATTTAATTGTGTCTCAATTTGTTATTAATTTGATTATTTGATTTAATTGTTAAATCATTTATAAGAATTGGCCTAATTTGTTTTATTCTTCAATTGTTGAACGAATAAACCAAGTGTCCAATTTTAATCAAATTATGAAATTGATTCAAATTAAATTGATTAACATCAAAACTATTACGGATCAATTTTCGTATTAGGTCTTGGGAAGAATCATGCTGCACAATTTTCTGGATTTATTATTTGTAATTTTATGAGTAAAATTATATGTGCATTTTTAAAATATGTTGATATTTTTAAAATGCATGGTGAATAGTATGACTCTAGTTTATTTAATTGCGACCTGCGTGTCGGCTATGTTTATGTAATTTTAAAAATACGACCTGCGTCTCATTTGTATTTTTGTAAAATCTTAGCATAGCCAGGAGGTTAGTTTGAAGGAGTTCAAACGGCGGATGCAGATCCGGGAGATGCAAGGATGGATGGCGATCCAAAAGTTGCAAGACTGTAATTTACTATTTTTAATTAGGGGGCCATACTATTTCACGTATTTATGTTTTTGCGTATTAATATGCTTGTGATTGTGAATGCATGCATAACGTAGGCACGATAAGTAAATTAAGACCCTCTATAATATTAAGCGTGAACATGCCTTTCCAAAACACCAACACTTGCTAAGGCTTCGATCGTTGGAAAATGGGACGTGCTAAAGCCGTGCATTCCCAACTATCTTAGTGAGGCAGGGTGAACAAAGGTTGTTGGCATGTTTGGTTTGGTTAGCTTAATAAGGTATCAAGACGGTCTTGGCCTTGAGGCATGGGGTATGGGAATCAAGACATTGGATGTCACCCAACCACCAAGAGTTGCATATGATGCAATTAGCAATTATTGTTTACCTATATAGTTAATTCTTGAGAGAAACGCTAAAGCAGACTCAAGATTTAATGAAACAAAGATCTTGGCTTACTATACTTAGAGAGGGCCATTTTTTTGAAGTATAGTAAGAAAATTTGTAAATTATTAGCAAATTTTTATGATTTGGCACTAAGTACATTTGCACTTTTTCGTTGTAGATTTCATAATGTCAACTGCTGCATCATCAAACTTTTCATTGTGATCTATCCTTGAGAAGGATAAGTTGAGCGGAACAAATTTTCTGGACTGGTATTGAAATTTGAGAATTGTTCTCAAACAAGAGAAGAAAGAATATGTTCTTGACTCACCAGTCCGGAAGATAGCTCCTGCTTCCAATGCTCCTCACAAGGAGAGAGATGCTTATTTGAAGCATAAAGATGATTTTAATGATTTGAGTTGTCTTATGTTGGTAACCATGAACTCAGATTTGCAAAAGCAGTTTGAGAACGTAAGTGCCTATGAGATGATCACTAGCTTGAGGAGTCTTTTTCAGGAACAGGCTAGGACTGATAGTTTTAAACTATTAAATCTCTCATGAGAAACCAGCATGTCAGGGGTACTCCAGTTGGTTCTCATGTACTCAAGATGATTGGGTACGTGGGAAACCTAGGGAAGCTAGATTATAGCGTTCCTGAAGAACTGGCTACTGACATTATCCTGAACTCTCTTAGCTCCGACTTCGATGGATTTATCATGAACTACAACATGCATAATATGAAGAACTCATTGCCTAAATTGCATGGGATGCTTAAAATGGCGGAACAGAATACCCAGAAGGACAACACATCTCAAGCCTTAATGGTTAAGGTGACAAAAGGATTTAAGAAATCCGGCAATGACAAGAAGGGTAAGGGAAAGGCTCCTGCTAAAAACAAGGGCAAAACCCAAGCTCAGTCTGGTCATAAGCCAGGTCCTAAGGGTGAGGATGTGTGCCACTATTGTAAGGCACCAGAGCATTGGAAGAGGAACTGTGCAAAGTACCTGGAAGATCAAAAGAAAGGTGGGAACGTAGCTTCCACCTCAGGTATTAATGTTATAGAAGTAAATGTTACTACTACAAATTCTACTTCATGGGTATTGGATACCGGATGTGGTTCTCACATTTGTACAAATGTGCAGGGACTAAGAGGAAGTAGAATGTTGGCAAAAGATGAAGTGGTCCTGCGAGTTGGCAATGGGGCAAAAGTTTCTGCCATTGCCGTAGGGACATTTCAGCTATCTTTGCCATTAGGGATGATTTTAGAATTAAATAATTGCTACCATGTACCTGCGATATGCAGAAACATTATATCCGTTTCGTGTTTAGACACGGAAGGATTTCATTTTAATATCAAGAATAATAATTGTTCTTTTATTTAAATGAGATGTTTTATGGTAGCGCCCAATTAGAAAATGGGCTATATATTCTAAACTTGGAAATCCCTATCTATAACATTAATAACGAAAGGATTAAATCTAATGATTTAAATCCTACCTTTCTATGGCATTGTCGCTTGGGTCACATAAATGAGAAGCGCATCCAAGAGCTTCATAATGATGGACTTTTGGATTCTTTCATTTTTGAAACGCTAGATACATGTGAATCTTGTTTATTGGGCAAGATGACTAAAACCCCATTCATTGGTCACAATGATAGGGTGAATGATTTATTGGAAATCATACATACTGATGTGTGTGGACCAATGAGTATCACTGCCAGAGGGGGTTATGCGTACTTCATTACATTTACTGATGATTTCAGTAGATATGGATATGTATATTTGATGCGACATAAATCAGAGTCCTTTGAAAAGTTCAAAGAATTTCAGAATGAAGTACAAAACTAACTAGACAAAAGGATCAAAATTCTTCGATCTGATCGGGGAGGAGAGTGCGTAAGTCTAGAATTTAATGATCATCTTAAGGAGTGTGGAATTGTTTCACAACTCACTCCTCCTGGAACGCCACAGTTAAATGGTGTATCTGAGAGGAGGAATCGAACCCTGTTAGACATGGTTCGGTCAATGATGCGTCATGCTGATCTTCCACCCAGTTTTTGGGGGTACGCACTGGAAACAGCAGCGTTCACACTTAACAGGAGTCCATCAAAATTGGTAGAAAAGACTCCATATGAGATATGGACTGGAACGGTTCCAAAATTATCTTTTCTAAAGGTCTGGGGTTGTGAAGCTTTTGTAAAACGTTTACAATCTGATAAGCTTGCACCCAAATCAGACAAATGTTTCTTTGTAAGATACCCAAAGGATTCGATGGGTTATCAATTCTACAATCCCACTGAGGGCAAAGTGTTTGTCGCTCGAAGTGCAGTGTTTAAGGAACGTGAATTCGTTTCCAAGAAAACTAGTGGGAGTAAAGTGAAACTCGATGAAGTTCAAGAACCACAATAAACTCTTTCGGTTCCAACTGAAGGAAATGAAAGTAGTTCACAAGATGTTGTGACTACACCCGTGGTAGCACTTTGTAGGTCCGAAAGGATAATTCGGGAACCCATTAGATATGGATTCCTGACAACCAATCATCGTCATCTATTATTAATAGAGAATGATGAACCTACGAGTTATACAGAAGCAATGATGGGCCCCGACTCTGAGAAATGGCTTCAAGCCATGAAATCCGAAATGGATTCCATGTACCAAAACAAAGTTTGGACCTTAGTTGATCCCCCTGATGGTGTAAAAACCATTGGTTGTAAGTGGGTGCTCAAAAAGAAGGTTGACATGGAAGGGAATGTCCATATATTTAAGGCACGATTGGTGGCAAAAGGTTACAAACAAATTCATGGTATTGACTATGATGAAACCTATTCGCCTATCGCGATGCTTAAATCCTTTCAGATTCTCCTAGCCATAGCTGCACATTTTGATTACGAAATATGGTAGATTGATGTAAAAACAACTTTCCTTAATGGAAATTTACAAGAGGATGTGTACATGACACAACCTGAGGGTTTTACATCTCCTAATGGAGCTAGGAAAATATGCAAACTTCAACGATCTATTTATGGCCTGAAGCAAGCATCTCGGAGTTGGAATCTTCGTTTGGATGAGGCAATCAAAGAGTTCGGTTTCCATCAAAATGAAGAAGAACCCTGTGTTTACAAAAGGGTTAGTGGTAGCGCTACAGTTTTTCTTGTTCTGTACGTGGATGACATATTACTGATATGCAATGATATTTCTTTGCTCCAATCAGTAAAGTCTTGGCTGGGAAAATATTTCTCAATGAAAGACTTGGGAGAAGCAACTTATATCTTGGGAATTAGGATCTATAGAGACAGATCAAAGAGACTTATAGGATTAAGCGAGAGCTCTTATGTTGATAAGGTGCTCATTAGGTTTAACCTACAAGAGTCCAAGAAAGGTAATCTCCCTATGTCACATGACATACACCTCAGCAAGACTCAGTGTCCTTTGACATAAGATGAGCGAGACAAAATGAGTAGAATCCCTTACGCTTCAGCTACAGGTTCTATCATGTATGCCATGTTATGTACTCGTCCAGATGTGGCTTATGCTTTAAGCATGACGAGTAGATACCAGTCTGACCCTGGTGAAGCTCATTGGATCGCAGTTAAAAACATTCTTAAGTATCTGAGAAGAACTAAAGAAATGTTTCTTATATATGGAGGTGCGGAAAGGTTCATTGTAAGTGGTTATACTGATGCTAGTTTCCAAACCAATAGAGATGACTTCAGATCACAATATGGATTCGTTTTCTATTTGAATTGCGGAGCAGTCTGCTGGAAAAGTTCCAAGCAAGACACGGTTGTCGATTATATGACGGAAGCCGAGTACACTGCTGCTTCGGAAACAACAAAGGAAGTTGTGTGGATCAGAAAATTCATCACGGAACTAGGAGTAGTCCCTAGCATTTCTGATCCAGTATACCTCTATTGTGACAATAATAGGGCAATAGCACAAGCTAAGGAGCCTAGAGATCATCAAAAATCTAGGCATGTACTTAGACGATTTCACCTCATACGAGAGATCATTTCTAGATGTGATATCAAGATGTGCAAAGTATCAACTGATCTCAATATTGCTGATCCGTTGACAAAGCCCCTTAATCAAGCTAAGCATAACAGTCATACAGCAGCCTTAGGCCTTAGACACATGTATGACTGGTCTTAGTTTGAGTGGGAGTAGTTATATTTGTTAGTGCCTCCTTATGAGTTGATATTTGAGAAATATTACTCATTCATTCCTTGAATAACAAAATTATTTCAGATCATCAAGTAAGTGACTTGATTGTGAGACTCTGAAATTCACAAAGCAATGTTATTCTAAATATGTCCCTAATCGATGATTATTGTTTTTGGAATGTAATAATCTTTAAAGATTAGTATGTTGATTAGTTGATGACCATGTTTCACAGGTTATTGGTATTGGATACCAAACTAATAACATAGATACATATTAGAGAATATGTATTGGACCGACCCGTTTTAAGATTACTGTAAGGTTTTAAGTGTTATCAATATATCTTATAGTATACGAGTATAATTCTTAACCTGAGTTAGTCATGTTATCCTACTTGAGGAGTAACATGCTTTGATATCATCAAACGCTACCAATAAATCTGGTAGTTATGAAGGTGATTATTGAGTATGCTATGAATCTTGATGAGGAATATGAACTAACAAGATGGATCTGTCACTCTCATATAATGAGAGAAATATCTTTGGGCCCCTCGATGAGTTAAGATTGAGAAATGCATGAGCGTGCTCAAACAAACTGAGAGTCAGTCGTTTGATATATCATTCTTACTCAGAGATCGAGAAATTTGAATAAGCCTAATAAGGATAACACTTTGTCCTTTCTTATGCTCATTCAAGATATTGCTAGACAGAGGGATTATTGATTACTGGTTTATGTGCAAGTGGGAGATTGTTGGAGTCTGCCCATTAAACTAGTTGAATTGACTCGTATTGACTAAATGTTTGGTTATCTCGAACCAATTTATTCTTAATCAGGAATCATAACGTCTTACTAGAGGCCACTTATGATTAATGAGCTCTAACTCATGGCTGAATAAGAATAAATTTAAAGGGTCGCACACAAGCAAGTATGGGATATAAAGTTGAATGTAAACCGAATAAGATTCGGTCCGGATATGATTCGGTTCAACCCATGTCTGATTTGGATAAACCAGCTGGGTTAATCCATGAGTTTGACTCATGGATAATACCCACTGGGTCTGACCCACGGGCGCAAGCCCGGTAACTCAGCTGATGGGCTTGGCCCGCATGGCGAATCCCGTAACTCATTATAAATAGAAGTCTAGGGTTTTTATTCATCGCACCCTTTTTAGAAATCGTGATAGTTCAGATCACAACTGGATAAACGGTGATAGTTTAAGGCTCCTTATAAGTTTTTTCCCTTAATTCAAATCAAGATCTTCAAAATGGTTGCCTAATATGCTCTACAAATCTGTTCAATTATCAATAAATTGTTTGTTTAGTAACTTTAGTCTAATAATTCTAAAATTCAAATTATTAACGTATCTATAATAATTGATAAGCTCAAAATGCATGTAAAGTGATTATGTCACCAATAAAAAAATGTGCGGCCTCTAACCTAACCACCATTAAAAAAAAAATCTGGCTCAAATTTGCTGTCATTATTAATTGCTTCCTGCCTCGATTTTTCTTCTTTATCCGGTCGTCGCCTATTAAATCCCACAAACATGCGCACTTTTGATTTCTGCTTTGACCAATCAATCTTTCATTGAAGTCTACAGGCTGGGGATGAGGAAGGATTGGTCGGATTCGGAAACGTCGCTGTCAATAATAAAACACCCATTGAAACACAGAGAGTTGGAGACGGTCATGTGTGAGGAATTACTAATTACGTAATAAGTTCGTCACACACCAGATTCATATTCATTTAATTTGAGTTTGGATTCAAATTTAATTTTATATATATTGGATATAAATATAGATTTATTATGTAGACTCATTAGATCTAAAATCAATTTTTCTCCTAATCAATTTTCAAATGAAACAAATAGATAAATATTAATTTATGAAAATACTAAATTATAAAAAATATGTTTTATATTAAATTCATTTTAAAATTAAATTAATTTTTACAAATGAAAAATATTAAATTTCGATAAAAATATTTTTTTAATTTTTTAGAAAAATAACTTTATCATTTTTTTAAAAAATATGTTTTTAAAAATAATTATTTATTTTTTAATAAAAATTTAACTTATTTCAAATTCAAATAGATTAATTATCAAAGATAACCCAATAGATCTATTATAAGAAGTTAAGAACCCAAATGGATAGATCTTAACCACATAAATATGTGTTTGTATCTGTGTGGGTATGGATCCAAATCTATCCTATCCAAATGACTGCCCTATCACACATAAAGATAAAGAAATATGAATTAATAGTTTGTTTCAATATCATAATTTGACAACATTATAATTACTTAAAAATAACAAATTTGTGGAGAAATTTTTGACAGCCCTACCATATCACACATTCTATGTAACAATCACATATACTTTGAGGGGAAATTTTTGTCATATTAATGCGGAGAAGTCACTAGACATCTGATCAGTCACATTAAAAAGTTATAATAATTTCAAAATTAATGATAAATCACCACATGTTATTTTATTTTTTCAACACGATAACTATTCAGTTCACCCAAAAAATGTTCTTACTTGGAGAGTTATGTAAAAAACAGATATACTTTGAAAGATGTAAATGTTACTATATCCCTACACATACCAGACATTATGTGTGATTTAGGTACACTTTGGGAATGACCCCACCATTATGAATGTGATTAATGGCATGCATGGCTAGCATATGGAGTACTACGGCATGCATGTGATTAAAACGTATGTCCTAGTCTCCTAGATAGATGTAATAAGTTGACAATCTGCATATCGTAATAACAATCACCCACCCTGCCCCCTGTCATGTCGCGGATGATGTGGAGCATAAAGATCTAGGTGCATTTTTAACGGAGCTTCATACACCTGACATGAACCTCAATTGTGGATGACCGTTTATGCTCTTCTGACATGATATCGCTTCGAGCAGATAATGCGCTTCATGAACAATATATGGCGTTTGTAGATTTGAAACGCCGTATAAGAATATCAGATGCACTTTATACGACGTTTGTAAATTATAAATGTCGTATGTTGATTAAGGTTTTTTAAAATTAATTTGGACCGGACTTTTACGGCGTTTTAAAATTAAAAATTCTGTATAATTCTATTACTAATTATTAAAATAATACTTATATCCGTTATATGAATCATATAAATTTTGATAATGAATATAATATGAAAAGATATAAAAGTATTATAAAACATGTGGGGTCCATGTACAGAGTTGTATGAAAGTTTATCCCGTATAGAAGATAGGTTTATAAAAAATGTTTATGAAAGCGGTGAGTTGACATGATGCAAAACCCACGTGGCATAATACAAATTTACTTTTAAGATTTATGAATTGGGGATGCCCTTATACTGGGCAACGGGCTCATGGAGTTGATGCTACTTATGTACTTCATTTTTTGTCGTCGAATCTACCTTCCCGGAACCATCTAAGTGAAAGCAGCAGGTTGATGTTAAATGTTAACGATTGGTATTACATGCTACCACTTTATAATGCCCTGATGATGACCCTACCTTTGGCGAGGGTTCATGTTAGGTCAGCAAAGGACACAGCATCCTTAGCAACAAAGGCTCAACTGATCCAAATTCAAGTTTTTTTTTTTTTTTTAAATGCGTCCGCGTTATGCCTGTGTGTCATATCAATATTATTATAAATTTTTTTTATACTAAAATCTTTCACTCGAACAGCTTTTTCTTATAATTTTATACATGAGGCACGTGTCATATTATATTTTTATAATTTTTTATATTAAATAATCACTAATTTATTATAGGGAAAAATTTAAAAGGGGGTCTGAACTACCACTACCACCGATTATCCAATTACGGTCCAAACTACCACGATTTCCAAAAAGGATGCGATGAAAAAAAAAATGGACTGATTTTCTAAAATAAAATTTATCATTACATTCTTAAACTAATATTATTATAAGACTTAGATTTGTGTACGAAAATTATGTCATTTGGTTATCAAAAGACGTCATTTTCTTTATATGCGCAAAGCGATATAATTTATTTTGATAACCAAACGACGTAATTTTCGCACACAAATTTAATTTTTATAATAATATTAGTTTAGAAATGTAATGACAAATTTTATTAATTTTAGAAAATCAGTTCAATTTTTTTTCTAACGCACTCTTTTTGAAAATCGTGATAGTTCTGACCGCAATTAGGTAAGTGGTGATAGTTCAGAGCCCATTTTGGGTTTTATCCCTTTATTATAAAGTTCAATATATTGTGATTATTTGTTGAGATTTGACATATATAAAAAAAATTATACATAATTAAAAATTTTCATCAAACAATAATAATATGTTAAATGAAATATTAAATATAATACACTTAAAATAAAATAAAAACAACATATTAAACATAAAATATGAAAAATATAAATTAATTCAAATCGTGATCTGCAAATGAGTATGCTCTACAAATCTCGGTTCAAATATATTTTTAAAATTAATACTAGTGTTTTAATAACTGCCCCGAACATCCAATTCTCCATCATAATTTAACTGGATCGATCTCACAAAATCAACTGCAGTTTTAAATAAAAAAAATATTGATGAAGAGAAAAAGTTGAGCGAAACATTAGAAAACGAGCAGAAAATCTCACTCTAGTTTAAGCAGGGAAAGGTTAAGAGGAATAGTAGGCGATGATGATTGCCTTCATAAAACTTTAAGCTCACATTATTAAAATACTAGAAGAACTCAAATCTTTATGAGGTCTAGAGGATTTTGTTTTAGTATGTACAGGTTCATGGGATCATTTTAATTATTTATGAAGTTTAGAGGAATTTATGAAATATAACTTAAAAATTTTAGGATTTCAAGCTATGATTTTATCATTCAATATAAGTTAGTTATTAATTACTTTCCCTGTCCGTCAATACATATCGAGCAATAAAAAAATTGGAAGATCATAAGAGCAATTGATGGAAGATAGTTAGAGATCATAGTGGAAGAAAGAAGTCACAAGAAATGATTAAAAGATAGCAATAGAATGTATCGGCCTATATGTAAAGTGGCTTAACCAATGAATCTATATCAACTCAGAATCTTTAATTTTTTTTAAAGGTCCAAACCCAAAATCCACCTAACTTATTTACTAATAAAAACAACCGAGCGAAATCCACCTTATATGTTTGGACCACCCAGCACGCATCCATCTTACTATAATGCACTGATGACGTGTTTCATACCACCATCAACTGGATTATTAAACCGTTACCCTGCATTGTTTCATATTATCAATGTTTTCATTGTTGTTGTTGTTGTTGTGCCACATATATAAAGAGGATATGGGTTATAAATTATGGATCATTATTACAATAAAATTGTTGCAAGATTACTATAGGAAACCCTACATCATTTGGATAAAGTATCTAAGCCTATTTTTAATGAAAATTAATGATTAAAAAATCATTCAATATGAATTTGGAAAAATTTATCTAAACTAGTATTTACTTTTCAGAATTTAATAATTAACACACATATTATAAAGTCCCAAAAAAGTGTTATTAGTGGGATGATTTGAACACTTAATGCCATACTGCATCATCTTACAATTGAAAAAATAAAAAATTCCACAGTTTATTCAATGACATATAAATCTTTATTGTAAGTTTGTTGTAAATGGAGATTGTTGTGCGTTGGGAGAATATAAATATTCATAAGATATTATTAATATGTATTGTGAACATTATTTTTATTTAACATGTTAAACTGTCTGAAATGGAATTCCAGCTGCGAATCTGTAAAGCTGCGGCAGAGCGGAAGCTGTCTGGGTTTGAGGAGTATCAGCAGGTGTGGAGACAAAAGGAGCGTTCGCTTCTGGCGGAGGTTGAGGTTGGGGAGAGGCTTAAGCTGGAGAACGACAGCGGTAAGCAGACGTTCGAGAAAAGAGAAAGGATCATAGACAATCTCCAGAGACAGATTGCGCTGTCAGGCGTGTGCAGATCAAGCCCAGAGAGGCAGGCGTAAGTTTGGCATTCGAGGAAGATGACAGTATCTTGCAAGAAACTCAGAATGAGCTTGGGCTCTGCGAGAGGAGAAGCGAGTTTTCTATCGAAGATGATGATGTGTTCAGCCTCCTGAAAAAAAAAATCTGACCAGTAGCATTTCCCGACCATCAAGAAGATCAAAGTCTGCTCCAACGAAAGATCCCCCCGTTCAGAGAGATCAGCGAACAGCTTCAGCTTGGAGCATCGAGTTAGTAATTAGTATCATTCATTTCATTTCCTGAAGTCTGGAGGAACTTATTTTTTCCTTTCTGGTTCTTCTGTCACCAGATTTTGGGTATGCACTGAACCTTGTAATTTTGCTGCTGCGATTCTGGTGCCTACTCATCTGAACCGAAATTTCTGCCTCGACGAATGTTCAGAGCTAAAAGTGACGCATTGGCCTTCTAGTTGAATTTTTCATATATCAATCAACCCATATTTTCTTCCATAAACCTGTTCTGCCCTTGCAAAGTTTTTCTTCATTGTGAAGTTGCACACGTTTCTCTCTTCAATCAACCTCTGGAGCTTTTCACTTTTAGAGATTTTGCTTTCTTCAAATGACAAGTTTCGGCTTTGTGAAGGCTGTAGGCAGACCAACAAACATTAAAGTTCAAGTCAAATGGAAATCTTGACAACTTGCTACATTTAAGCAACACGCGGGAAGTAAAAAGAGTCCTGACTCATGCAAAGAGAATAGAGATAGCTGTAGACGAGGGCTGTGCTTTAGATTACCTTCATAACGGCTTTGAGACGCCCTTTGTCCACTGTGATCTTAACCCCAGCGATATCCTTCTTGATAATGACATGGTCGTCCGTGTTGGTAACTTTTAGATTAGCTAAGCTGTTTCACGGTCTCAGCGAAGTTGAATCCTTGTCTCAGCCCTTCAGGGATATGTACAGCTATGGGATACTCTTGCTTGAGCTGATCACTGGAAGAAGACCAACTGCTGACAACTTCAATGATGGCGTGAGCATTCAAAGCTTTTGCCAAAGAGCTATACCAGATCATATAGAGGATATTGTTGGTGAACGAATTACATGAGGCAATTCTCACTCAAAGGAACCCGGAACAAATAAAGCCTCACTGTCGTGGCTTCTCGGCCTCCTTTGTCTCAGCACGGATTCCTGCCTGCTTGGTTCAACAAACGTGTCATTCTTTGCGTATAACGTACTTCCGCACACACATAAATATTAAAGCCAGACATGGCATTTGGCTCTCAGCAGTAGCCACTGAGCGCAAGCCCCAGAAAATGCTACTTCTAAAACTTTAGTATCAATAGCATGTACCTGTGGAAGAAGCCCCAGATGATAGCATTTGGCTCTGAAATCATAATCACACAAATCAAGTCAACATGATAACACGTTGACCATGAAAATGCCACAGCAGCAAAGAAGAGCCACACACAAAGGGATTTTAAGAATCCAGAGAGCAGTGAACAAAGCGGTACAACGCTACCTTGACTGTCACATAATTCGGTACATACAACAACCGAGAAAGCCAGCGCAATAGAAACCGTTACCAAATCAAAGGCGACTGGCACCAGATCTGGCCCCGGACGAACGAGAATCCGATCCGCCGCCAGTCAGAACGTCACCGCCACCTGCGTCCAGTCTACCGGCTTTCGATTGACGGCGCACACCAATGATTCAGGATCGGAAGCTGGAGCGAACGATTCACATAGCTTTCCCAACACTACCGGCTTCATAGATCCGATCGATCCGACCGCAGGGCGGACCTTGAGCGACTACTGGTTACGGAACTAGCCGGCTTCGGTTGAGCTTATCAGATCTCTGGTCGCCAAATTCGGCTTTGATCGAAGACGCTAGGGCGGAGGCGGTGGACGGGAACGGCGGAGGAGCTGGAGGTTTCGGAAAGTGAGAGAGTTTGAAGCGTCACTCCACTTCACCAACGAGAATCAGCTGTTGGTAAAAAAGAAGGCGGATCGCGTATACCTTATGAAGAAGATTCGGCAACGATCCCTTGCAGCTCGGATCAACGACACGTGGATTGATGTCATTGGGTAAGATTCCCGCCAAAAACTTGAAGAATCGTCAAACACATAGCAATAAATAAACAGTTAAATTAAAAAGCTCACCATCAATAACATACTTCGGCCCACGTCAAATAATTAAAATATAAATGGAATTCAAATTATATTAATAACCAAATTTATGATAAATCATGTAGTAAATGCTTCATATGTCAAAAATAACAACATTGATTAGTGACCCTCAAGGTTTACTTGAAACATGATTACTACTTACCACATTAATCCAGTTGAAATATTTGGTAACGAGTAAAGGCACCCGTCGTTCCGACGGTTCGGTTCAAAAAAAATTAAAAATCGAACCAAATTATTAGTCATCCTTTTTTAAAATATGAAATTGTAAACCAAACGATTAAAGGCACCCGTCGTTCTGACGGTTCGGTTCGAGAAAAATTAAAAATTGAACCAAATTATTAATCATCCCTTTTTAAATTATGAAACTGTAAACATAATGATTTTTTAAAATTTGAAACCAAACCAAATCGAACCAAACCAATCGGGACCGAACCGAACCGACGCTCTTAATCCTATTCTATATACTCCCTCCGTCCTCTATTACATGTCATTTAAGGTTAATTTGAGTAGATTAAGGTAAAATTAATGCTAGCGGTTGAACAAATTTAATGAATGAGTGGTTGATGTTTTTATAAAAAAATTCATGCAAAAAGTAAAATTGGTAGATCATTACTGGTGGAGAATGTATTTCTTATTGAATATGATAATGAAGTGATTAATGTTTGACATTTTCAGGTAATTGTTGACATTAAATACGCATTGGAAATTGTTAAGTGACAAGTAAAAGTGGAGAAAAAAATTCGGTTAAGTGACATGTAAAAGAAGACAGAGGGAGTATATATATATATTAGATCGGCGGTGAAATTAGTCTGAAACAATTTTCAATTTTGAGAATTGGGAATCTGATCAGTTTGATTCCTAATCCATATTCCATAACTATAGTTAATTTTCAACAACTGATCCCAACTGAAAACCCACAAACTAACAATAGGAAGAAATAGTATTATTTGTCATATTTTACAACACAAGTATCTAAATCTATACATTATTTGATAAGAAGCTTTCCCGAATTAATCTCCTTCTCGTGCTTGATTAAGAATCGAGACCTGAGTCAAGGCCATATCTTAGGCTCCACGACAACAATTAAGTAGAAGTGTGTTCATGTTGAATTTTTGAGACCGTTCATGTTTGATTGTATTTCAACAGTCATGTATAAATCATTTTTTCTCTCTTCAACAACAGCTTCTGGTGTGAGACATTTGGTCAAGTGAATTGGATGGGATGATGATGATGCTGAGATGAAGTTGATTACGAAAATGACAACAACCGTACCGGCGTAAACGATCCACAGGACGGGCTTCAGTTCGTCAGTGAGAGGAATGCATAGGGCGGTGAACAAAGCGGCCGACGCAGACAGCATCCCGGTGAACTCCAAAACCCTCGCGGCTGCTGGACACTTGATGCGAATGAAATCGGACACCAACACGAACGAGAAAGTCAGAGCGATCAGCACGGATATGACCATGAAGGGAGTCGGGAAATGGCTGCTGCGGGAATCCCCGGATAAGAATCCGACCCCGACGGCGAAGCAGAACCCCGCCACCAGCTTCCGCCACTCTACAGTAGACTTGTTATTACTGTTAGCGCTACTGAACACTGGCAAATGATCAGCTGCTGCTTCAGGATCGGGATGGAAGGGCGGAAGTAACAGTCTGCGCACGACGGGTAGGATTATCGGTTTGAGCATGGTATGTGCTGCTCTGATTTGATCGGCAGGATAATGGCGGTGGCAATTTCAAGCAACCAAGCGAGGGTTGGTCACTCGAACGGGTTCACGGCGGGCTGTCTGGATATGAGTGGGAGAGGTGAAGTTTGGATTAATGAAGAAAAGACTGCATGTATAAATAGTTGAGAAATTGACTCTCTATTGGTTGTTCATAGTCTACTGGATCGGCCGAGAGACAAAAAAATAATAATAAAAAGAAATTCCACAAACGGGAGAAGAGAGAAACAAATCCGCCGACTTGGACAATGTTCATAATTAGGTGTAGAACCGGACCGGACCGGCCGGTTCGACCGGGAACCGGACCTGGTACCAGTCCCATTTAAAATTAATATCGGGTTGCATACTGAACCAGAAAAAATAGGCCGATTTTTTACAAAATCGGTGAACCGGATCGGTCTGGTTGAACCGATTTAGTGTAATTGATGGCTTAATTAAAGTTAAATTGATTCTGATTTCCAGTACGAAGAAAAAATAATTAAAGTTAAATTAAATCTAAAAGTTATTTTAAATAATAAAGAGATGCCGGCGTTGGAACTCAAGCCCTTTATGTTTTAGGCGGCATCTTTAACCAAACAAGCTGTCTAAGTAACTTGTTCTATTACTTACAATTATCACCTTAGACTTACTATATTGTAATTATTGTAAGTAGTTGAACTGACAGTCGAATCAATTTGAATCGCCGGTTCAACTGAAAAACTGAAAACTGGGACTTTGGCTGACTCGATCTCCTGTCCGGTTCTGATAACTATGGTACACAGTACACACTCACGAATTTCTCTTCTTAGACTATATCAAATTTATGCATCAAAGTTTATTGAAGTTACATCAATATTCTCATAATCTTTTTTATAATTTGTCATATTAAATAATTATAAGTCTATTATATAGTTCAATATGTTGTGATTATTCATATGTATTACTTCTTGTATTGACAGTTATGGAGGCAGAATGAAAAAAATACATAATTGAAATTTTTCATCAAATAAATAATAGTTATAATAATATAATAAATATAAAATTAAATTTAGTGCACCCACCCCACGCTTAAAATAAAATAAACAACATAATTAAAGATAAAATATGAAAAATATAAATTAATTCAAAGGGTCTTCTATATGGTTGCCTAATATACTCTACAAATATGTTCAATTATCAATAAAGTGTTTGTCTAGTGACTTATAATTCTAAATTGAAATTGTGAACAACACACATTGTGTAGTTCACAATTATTTGTTTCAATTTGTTTCAGTATCATAACTTTACAACATTATAATTATTTCAAAAATAAAAAATATGAGGAGAAATTGTTGACAACCCTACCTTACTACACACATTTTATGTAAAAATCACACATGCTTTGAGGAGAAAGTTTTGTCACATTAATGCGGAGAAGTCTGAAGATACTTTGATCAGTTATATTAAAATGTTAAAATAATTTCAAAATTAATGATGAAATATCACGTGTTATTTTGATTTTTCAACACAGTACAGGACATCTCACTAGTGTTAGCCCAAAAAAGTTTCTACTAAATCCCTACCCATACCGTTATGCATGTGATTAAAAAATACTTCATCCGTCGTCTAATACATGTTGTTTAAGGTTAATTTGAGTAGATTAAAATGAAGTTAATACTAACGGTTGAACAAATTTAATGAGTGGGTAGTTGGTGTTTTTTTTAAAAAAAAATCGTGCAAAAAGTAAAATTGATAGATTATTACTGGTGATGAAAGATTTCTTTATTGCTTATGATAAAGAAGTGATTAATGTTTGATGTTTTAAGATGTTGTTGATATTAAATACGCATTGAAAATTATTAAGTGATAAATAAAAGTGAATAAAAAAATTCGGTTAAGTGACATGTAAAAGTGGACAGAGAAAGTATGTTAACAAGTTGACAATTTATATGCTTCATTTTGTCGTTCGAATCTAACTTCCCGGAACCATCTAAGTGAAAGCAGGGTAATAACATGAACTTGCTTTTCTAGTCTTGGGGAACGTTGTGCTGCCGCTTAATAATTAATTGCGTTGGTGGTGGTTGATATTAGTTAGGTCAGCAAAGGACCCACGCTTAGCAATAAAGGCTCAACTGATCCAAGTTCAAGTTTTTGTGAAATCAACAACACTCATCTTTCATAAAAATGAATAGTACACTTAAAATAAAATAAAAACAACATATTTAATTATAAAAATGAAAAATATAAATTAATTCAAATCGAGATCTTCAAATAGTTACCTAATAGTATGCTTTACAAATATGCTCAAATATACGTCCTTCGTTCTCTAATAAATGTCGTTTAAGGTTAATTTGAGTAAATTAAGGTGAAGTTAATGCTAGCGGTTGAACAAATTTAATGAGTAGGTGGTTGATATTTTTTTAAAAAAAAATTCATGCAAAAAGTAAAACTAGTAGATTATTACTGGTGATGAATGATTTTTTTATTGATTATGATAAAGATGTGATTAATATTTGATTTTTTTAATACTAGTGTTTTAATAACTGCCTCGAACATCCAATTCTCCGTCATAATTTAATTGGATTTCACAAAATCAAATGTGGTTTTGTTGAAATTGGCTTCTATCCCACATCGCTAGAATATGAATACAATGTTCATTCTAAACTCATATAAAAGGAGCTCTCATCCCTCATTCCAAAATACATCAATCCTTAGCTACAATCTTCTAGTAAACTAAAGAATTCTATTTCTCCATCTTTGTAACATTTTCTGATTGAAATATAAGTTTTGTGTAGGTGTCCGAGAACGTAGGCCATTTTGGCTGAACCTCGTAAACATTTGGTGTTTTTGTCCTTTTATTGTTTTAGTAACTTTCATTTTGATAATATAATTGCTGTGATTATTGTGTTTTTAATTGCATAGGAATATCATGTCTAGATATACCTGAGAATATTTTGAAGGATGGTTCTGTCTAAGAGATCGGATATGCTAAAGTAGACCAGTGTGCTCCCCAATCTTTTTTATGAATCACTAGTTGCAATTAGTTGTTCAATAATTTACTTGTTTACGCGCTTCCGCACAACAAATTTTACATGAAAAAAAATATTGATTAAGAGAAAAAGTTAGAGGGAAACATTAGAAAACGAACTGAAAATCTCATTCTAGTTTAAGTAGGGAAAGGTTAAGAGGAATAGTAGGCGATGATGATTGCCTTCATAAAACTTTAAACTCAAATTATTAAAAACCTAGAAGAACTCAAATCTTTATCAGGTCTAGAAGATTTTGTTTTAGTATGTATAGGTTCGTGGGATCATTTTAATTATTTATGAAGTTTAGAGGAATAATTCATGATATGTAACTTAAAAAATTTAGGATTTCAAGCCATGATTTTATCATTCAATATTTACTTTCCTTGTCCGTTAATGCATGTCGCCCAATAAAAAAAAGAGAAAATTTGAAGAAAATAAAAATTTGAAGAAAAATGAGAAGAAATCCTATGTTTGATTTTAAAAAAATTAAAGATGAAAAACTAAATGGAAAATTAAGTGAAAAATAGAATAAACAAATTTATTTAAGTTAAAAACTGTTTTACTACTTTTCACAAAATGTTCCGCTTGAAACCAAAACACAGCCTATAAGATTGAAGATGGTTAGAGAATATAACGAGAGAAAAGAAAGTCAAATAAGTCACAAGAAATTATTAAAAGATAGCAATAGAATGTATCGGCCTATATGTAAAGTAGCTTCACAAATGAACCTATATCAACTCAGAATCTTTAATTTTTTTAAAGGTCCAAACCCAAAATCCACCTAACTTATTTACTAATAAAAACAACCGAGGGAAAAATTGTTGTGACTTATATTGTTGCAATAAAAACAATTTTCAATAAAATTGTTGTAAGATTACTATAGGAAACCCTACATCATTTAGATAAAGTATCTAAGCCTATTTTTAATGAAAATTAATTGTGCTGTCAGGCGTGTGCAGATCAAGCCCAAAGAGGAAGGCTCTCAAGTTTTGCATTTACCAATAAAAACAACCGAGCGAAATCCACATGACTCTCTTAGGGCATCCCAATTGAAGGTTTGTGGCAAGGTTTGTGTCAGACCACAAACCGCTTTGTTTCGATGAGGAGATTGGTTTGTGGTCTTCTGACACGAAGCAGCTTCGTCTGCACGAAGCGGTTCGTGAAAAAGAAATCGATTTTTAATCACGTTTGGAAGCACGAAACGTGATTAAAGATCACGTGATCTTTAATTTTAAAATCTATTTTTAATCACGTTTAATACTTCCAAACGTGATTAAAAATCGATTTTAAAATTAAAAATCGATTTTTAATCACGTTTGGAAGTATTAAACGTGATTAAAGATCATGTGATCTTTAATCACGTTCCGTCGATTACCAAACGTGATTAAAAATCGATTTTTAAATTAAAAATTGATTTTATTGAGTGTTATTTTATTTATTTTAAGCTTGAAATGTACTAAATTGAATGTTACGTTTAAACGTTATTATTTTTATGGTTTGATGAAATATTTTATTATTTAAATTTTTTAACATATAAATGTCAAAAAAAGTAATATGAATTAATAATTATAAATAATTAAATATTTAATGAATTTAGAAAAGATTTAATTAATATAATATGAAAAGATAGAAAAAAAAGTATAATATGACATGTGGGTCCATGAACAGAGGTTTGAGTGGTTTGTTTCAATGGGAGTTTAAGTTTGTGAAAAGAAAATTTATGACAATGCTGAGTTGACATGACACAAATCTGACGTGGCATGACACAAACCAACTTTTTGGTTTGTTTCAATGGGGATGCCCTTATAGTCTTATGTTTGTTTCCACCACCCAACGCGCATCCATATTTTTTTGGAGTTATTGATGATTCTAAAATTTATGAAGAGAATCTGCGGTTATGTGTTGGAAAGGGAGGGAAGCAGAAGTAGAGTACTAGTCTTTCTTATCACAATTCACAACACACATACGCGCTACACAAGTAGTCAAATTTGGGTCTTAATATTATTTGAATTTTATATTTATTAGGATTTATCCATTTGAGTTTTCTTTTTCTTTTTTTGCGTAATCATTTTTGGGTTTTTTTATTTATATTTTGAATAAATTTAATTTTTAATTTTAAAAATATTTTATCTTTAAAACAAATTAAAATATATAGAACATATTTTTTTTATGATTTAGTTTTTTTATAAATTAATTTTTATTTATTTATTTTATTTGATAATTAAATACAAGGTCTGGTTTCTTTACGAATGGATGTGTGAAACTCTAACACAAAATTAATGGTAAATATTGATGGAATTATTATATATATTAAAAAGAAATTTAATGATTAATATTTTAAAAATATATTTTTAAATTAATATTTTTTATAACTATTAATTGACTTGATAAATTGTTTTAATACGGGCTGTGGCCAGTAACACCCACACTTTCACGCAACACGCACGGCTCACGCAGTCTCTGTCGGATGACCATTCAAAATCCTCACGCACGGCTGTGGCCTAACTACTAGGTTTTCAAGCTACGATTTTATGGTTCAATATAAATCTATATATATAACAGAGTATGATTTCTTTCCTGCGGTTCGGTTTGATTCGGTCTGATTTAATTTGATTTGGTTCGGTTTTAAATTTAAAAAATCATTCGGTTTATATTTTCATATTTTAAAAAGGGATGACTAATAATTTTGTTCGATTTTTAATTTTTCCCGAACCGAACTGTCGGGACGACGGGTGCCTTTAATCATTCGATTTACAGTTTCATATTTTAAAAAAGCAGGACTAATAATTTGATTTGATTTTTAATTTTTTTTGAACCGAACCGTCGGAACGACGGATGTCTTTACTCGTTAATTATTAATTATTTCTTCAAAAGAATTCTTAGATTCACAAAAAAAAACACAGAAGTAAACAATCACTTGTGCAATGTCGTTGCATCTGAGTGAAATACTACATAAAGAAACATATCTACAAGTGTTGAGATTTAGTGTTAGGATTCTGTGTATAAGGAGGTTGAAATTAAGAGATTGTTATATATCCATTAATAATCTTGTGCTGCGGTTCAAAATTAGTAATTAATTTATATCAGCGCAAAGCAGATAACAACCAATCGATCTGGATCTATTCATTCCATCTGCTAACAACAAACTGAAATCGAACAAAATCATAGGCAGCACAAGAGTAGTAATTAATACTAACTCGATGCTAAGTAAGGTGATGACGCA
The DNA here is from genome assembly GCA_002312845.1 of Kalanchoe fedtschenkoi. Taxonomy (NCBI): domain Eukaryota; kingdom Viridiplantae; phylum Streptophyta; class Magnoliopsida; order Saxifragales; family Crassulaceae; genus Kalanchoe; species Kalanchoe fedtschenkoi. The sequence goes on along the minus strand of NQLW01000045.1, from coordinate 354,162 downwards.
ATTGATGATGATGTATGAAATGATGTCTTTGTTTGGAGGTGGTTGTATCTGATTTACGAGACTGCAAGAAGAATGAGGAGCTATGTTAGAATAGGGAAAAGAACCAGCCCCATATTTTTCGGTATGTTCTGTGGCCAATTGACAATAGTTTACAGTAGAGTCTACAAAAATCAATTATTTTTACATTTTGAGTTTATGAGTTTAATGGATGCTGTGGGATAATTTTTTTTTTTTTATGAATTGTACAAAAATCTTCCTCTAACTTATGTGATGAGAGTTAATTTCAAATAATTTTCACATAAAAATATAAATTATTTAGAATTAAATTCCGTTATAAATTCTAGATCAATCCAATGTAGAGTCTCCGATACGCATCTTAATTATTTACTGCATCAAATTTACAAAATAGAAATATGTTCACATGCTCACACTTTGTGTCTCACTCATCACTCAAAGCCCGTTCTTTAATATATTCGAGAACAATCTCAATGAGAAGCTCGATAAGAACTTCAATTAAAAGCTTGATAGAAGCTCGATAACTCTATTAAAAAGATAGAGAATTTACCGAATTACGTTAGGATACAATTTAAATCCAAACATGTCACTCTATCTTAATAAGAGTTAAGAGATTCAAATTTATTGAAGATGACTACAATAACTAACCTGAATTCCGTCTAAAGCAAATGAAACATATGTAACGTATGTCTCTCATTTAAAATTATGTATGAGCTCATTAAATAGACGAGCCAAACATAAGCAATAATGAGGTATTCGATTCGTTTATATTCACGAACAACTCATTTATAACATAGCTGTCAGAACCGGATTAGATGACTAATCGGTCAGGACTCTGGTTCTCAATTTTTTAATTAAACCGATGGTTCAAACTGATTCAACCATGAATCTAATTACAGGTAATAATTATAATATACCAAATTTAATCTCTCAATTATCAGTAAAACAACAAGACGGATAGAAGCCTCATGGCTTGTGCATTTGCCCAGCTTTCCAAAGGCCGAAGTTCAAACCCCAACTTCAATATTTTAATAAAATATTTTGTAGGTATAGACCATGAAGATTATTCTTATTCAACTATGATGTTTATGACGTTGCTTATATATTTGTTTATATTATTCTTACTTCCTAATAGACGATGAAGGTTATTCTTATTCAGCGACTAAGAATAAAGTTTGTAAATATTCTTAGCATATTAAAAAAAAATTCCCTAAAGTTAAATGACTGTGGTTCTTAAGGTTAAATAATTTTGTTTAACTATTCCACTTGCACTCAATATGAAAATAAGAAAATTATTGTATTTCACATAATCCCATTTCATTATATGTGAACACATGAAATTAAATTTTCATCTAATCATCGACTTGATTAAACCGTTACCCTGCATTGTTTCATATTGTCAAGGTTTTCTTTGTTGTTGTTGTGCCACATATATAAGGAGGATGGGTTAAAATGTAACTTTACTATAAATTATGGATAATTACAATACAATTGTTGCAAGATTACTACAGGAAACCCTACATTTAGATAAAGTATATAAGCCTATTTTTAATGAAAATTAAGAATTAATGATTGAAAAATAATTCAATATGAATTTGGAAAAATTTATCTAAACTAGTATTTAATTTTCAGAGTTTAATAATTAACACACATATAAAGTCCCAAAAAATTGTTATTAGTGGCATAATTTGAACACTTAATGCCTTACTGCATCATCTTACAATTGAAAAAATAAAAAAATTGCACAGTTAATTCAATGACATATAAATCTTTATTGTAAGTTTGTTGTAAATGGAGGTTGTGCATTGGGAGAATATAAATATTCATAAGATTTAATTAATATATATAGTGAATATTATTCTTATTTAACATGTTAAACAATATGATAATGAATAATAATATGCGAATTTTATTTAATAATATTTTTGTATCAAATGTAATTTTTATTATTTATATTTTGAATCATTTGCAATAAAAATTTAATGCACATAAATTTAAATAGTTGATTATAATTATTCAATAAATTTTAATAGTTGATTAATGATCCGATTCCGCAAATTCTTGGGTACACTGACAGCCCTCATCTAGATGGGGGCTCTCGTTCAAAAACGACATAGTTTTGAGTCATTTTCATTAAAACACCCTTTCCTCTCTCAAAAAATAGTAAAAAACCAATAAAAATCGAAAAAATTAGAAAAAATCAAAAATTTAATATTTATATATATTATCTTGATTTATAAAAATTTAAATAAAAAATTATTAAATAAATTTAATTTTTTATATTAATGTTCATTTAATTTAATTATGTTCATTGGATGAGATGTTCATCACATGAACCAATATGTTCATTAGATGAGCTATTATGTTCATCGGATGAGCTATTATGTTCATCACATTTAATTATATGTTCATCGGATGAGCAGTTATGTTCATCAGGTGAGTTGTTATGTTCATAAGATGATATGCTCATCAGATTAGCTACTTTGTTCATCAGATTTGATAATAAATTCAACTGATGAGCTATTATATTCATCAGGTTTGATAATATGTTCATCAGATGAGATGCTAAGTTCATTAGATGATATATTCATCAGATGAGCCGCTATATTCATCAAATGAACAGTTATGCTCATCAGATGAGCTGTTATATTCATTAGATGAGCTTGTATGTTCATCATATGATATGTTCATCATATGAGATGCTATTTTCATCAAATTTGATAATATATTCATTAGATGAGCTACTAAATTAATCAGATTTCATAATATGTTCATCAGATTAGCTATAAAATCATTGGATGATATCTTTATCAGATGAGCTGCTATGTTCATCAGATTTGATAATATGTTCATCAGATGGATAAACTTATTTTAATGAATATGAAATATAAATTTGTGATTTAATTATTTGTATTTTGACTGTTCTGGCAAAATAATATTTTTTAATTTTTTTTTCTGATTTTTGATTTATTTATTTCTTATGAAATTTTATTGAAAACAACATAAAACTATGTCGTTTTGTAGCGATAGCACACATGTCAATTCACCCATGAGTCATTGATTCGATTCTGTCCACCTGTAAAGCATGATCTTTCTTATACACATTTCTTTGGGTGATGCTAACTTGTTTTAGTCATCTTATTTTGGTGGTCGGTATATGGCTTGGAGATTTATTTGGTTTATATATAGTCTGGTGTTTCATAGCTCCTCCCTTTGCTGTGCCTGTTTTTGGAATTTTAATTATTAGCATCTTTAATTGTAAGGTTTATGGGAGCATAATAATTGGAGATGATTAAGATAGCCTCAACTGAGAGTGGTACAACGTTAAATGCTGAGAGACAACGTTAAATCCTCACCTCCAATTGTCCCTAGCTGTGTATACTTTTTTTTTCATCCTCCTACTGCTCCTATTTTCTTGCTTATGGTGTTGGTCTTCGACTAGATATTCAGGCATCTTGAATATTTTGAAGCTCTCAAGTTTATACTTATTACATACTGCAGCCAGTGTTTACAGGAGCATGAATTTGGTTTGGATGATGTGGGAATTTGACGAGAGACTTTACACCACATCAGAATGAGACTTCAATGTCAAACTTCTCAATTCGCTGTTCGCGAGAGCGAAATTGTTGTGATATTTTCGCTCAATTGAAGGCCGAAAATATGTTTTCGTTCTTCACAGAAGCGAAAAGGTATTGTCGCTGTTCTGTTTGGCGAAAATTGTTTGTGTTTTCGTTCAACCGAAGAGCGCATATTCCACATTAGTAAAAGAGTCAGACAAGTGGACCTCGTGACATTTGCGCATTCGGTTTGAGCAAAAATCTAGTATATTTTCGCTATAGTGAAGAGCGAAAAGGATAGTATAGAAAAAAACGAAGGTGGTTGTGTTTTTGATGCCAAAGGATGTTAATTTGGCAAAAAAACTCTCCAAATGAAAAAGATGAATGCACATATCCAAGCAAGTCGTTACTGGAACAAGAATTTGTTTTTGCCCTTTTGATCTAGGAACTTGGCAGAACCTTAAACGCCAGTAACTCTAGCGTCAAATGAGACTTTAGTGGTTGGACTCTCACTTGGCCTGTTTTTTTTGCAGTACGCAAGGCTCATTTATGCCTTCTCTTATCTGAGCATGGAATCAAACTTTTCTTTGATCCGCTCTAAACACTGAATGGCAGATTGAATTAGCATTCTATCTCTTGGGGACTCCGCCGCGCATGATATTCCAACCTCAACAAAAGAGATCAAGAAGGCGTGATACTGGAGTTCGATCTGTTCTGGGTTCCTCCCTGTCTCCATGACTTGATGTAATTCATTCACCAAAGATGGGTCAATAATCTCCTCTACATGATCTGGCAGAGCTCTTTCACAGAAGCTCCGAAGGCTCATTTCGTCGTTGAATTCTTCATCAGCCGGTCTCCTTCCGGTTATTAACTCGAGTAAAAGGATTCCGTAGCTGTATATATCCCCCTGTGGCGAGACCGCTGAACCCATCCCATACTCTGCCGTGCATCAAATGTCGCTGTTATTATCAACACGTTATGTAATGAGAAAGCAAACTGTGTCCAACAGGACAAAGGAAAGCTTTACCTGGGGCAACGTAACCAATAGACCCTTTAAAGACTGTGGACAGTGATTCCCCTCCGCTGAAATCTCCAGACTCGTCAAGAAGCAGCTTGGCTAATCCAAAGTCACTAACATGAGCAACCATGTCGTCATCGAGAAGAATATTGCTTGGCTTGAGATCGCAATGGACTATGGGTGTCTCACAATCATTATGAAGATAATCTAAGGCACAGCCCACATCGATGGCAATTTCCATCCTTTTTGCGAGAGTCAAGACTCCTGTATCTCGATGCCTATCAGTAGAGTGCAGCCAGGCATCAAGACTGCCGTTGGACATGAAATTAAAAACCAGAGCCTTGAAATCATTTCCTTTATAGTCCAAACTTGAACATGAAGTGATAATAGCGAGCAGATTCCTATGCCGGATCCTTCTTAGTACTTTGCATTCAGCAGTGAAGCTCTTTGCAGCTCCGCGCTTTGACAGCTTGAGTACTTTCACTGCAACTGGTTTGCTGTCTGCAGCTCTGTGCTTTGACAACCTGATCAGTACTTTCAGTGCAACCGATTTCTTATCATTCTGATGGAGGATGGCTTTGTAAACGTCCCCAAAACTCCCTGTGCCAATGAGGTTAGATTCTGCGAAACCATCTGTTGCTTTGAAAAGTTCCGTGTAACTGACTCGCTCATATCCTTCAACCAAATCATCCTCATGCTCCTCCTTGTATTGTTTATGGCTTCGGAACAAGAAGAATATTAGTACTACTAACAGAGCGAAAGATGCAAGGACACTTAGCGTTACTGCAATGACAAATTTCTTAGAACTTGTTTTCCCCTTCCCTTGATGGGAGCATGAGTGAAGATGGAGTTCTGGATTTCCGCCACAGAGTCCTTTATTCCCTACGACTGAGACTGCGCTTCCATTCTTGAACAACGGAACCTCGCCTTCAAGTCGGTTGAAGGACAAGTTTAGGTACTGAAGGCCTACTAAATTGGCTAACTCCTTTGGGATTGCACCAGATAAGTCATTGTTGGAAAGGTCCAACCTTCGCAGACCTCTCAGATTGCCCAAAGATGCTGGTATGGTCCCGTTAAAGGAGTTTCCACCCATGATAAGATATTCCAAACCTGATGATTCACCAAGCTGAGCTGGGATTTCTCCAGAGAAGTTATTAAAAGAAGCATCTATAGCATTTAAATTTTTCCTTGTCCCGAATACATTCGGAAACTGACCTTCAAAAGAGTTATGGTCGATGAGAAGTTGTAAGAGAACTTGGAATTGGCTGAACACGTCAGCTGGTAAAGTTCCATTAAGATGATTTCTAGAAATGGCAATGACCTGCATACCTTTACAGTTCCCGAGGGTTGTTGGAATTTGACCATCCAAATAGTTTCCGTACAGATGGAGATAAAACAATTTTGTGAGGTTGCCTATGGAAGATGGTATTCCCCCATGCAAATGATTTTCATGTAGATACAGCGTAGACATGTTTCTTAATTTTCCGATAGAGTTAGGGATGGTACCACTGAACAGGTTGTTACTGAGGTCAGCTGCAGTTAAACCACGAAGCTCACCGATCCCTTCAGGTATAGGTCCTGTTATGAAGTTTTCCCTTATATGAAACAACTGAAGATCAGAAGTTAAATTAGCACTGGAGACCGGAAGTAGGCCGCCAAACCTGTTGTAACCTACAATCAAACGGCTCAGTTTTGTGCAGTTGGTAAGTGAGTTGATAAATCTCAAATCATCTGACTTCTTGCTCCCTAGAAGGTTGGCGCCCAATTGTAGTACCCGTAAGTTCTTCAGCTTTCCAAGATTATCTGGAACACGGCCTGTCAAACTGTTCCCCATTATTTGAAAAATCTCAAGCCCGGTAATGTTAGATAGTGAAGAAGGGATTTCACCGGTGAAATTGTTCTGAAAGAAGCTCAAAAACACGGCATTAGGAAACGCAACATCCATGTCATGTGCTAGAGATCCTGTGAAATGGTTCATGGATATATCCAATATCCGTAAGGAGGATAGGTTATACAATGGAGAAATCGAACCAGAAAAGCTATTTGATCCCAGTGCGAGGATTGTTAGAGACGATAACCCTTTTAGAGAATCTTGGATATATCCATAAAAATGATTGGAACCGAGGTCGAGATCACTCAACGATGAAAAGTTCCTCAAGAAACTTGGCAGCTCTCCCACAAGGTTGTTCTGATAGACATGTAATAGAGTCATTTTCAACAGAGAGCCAAACTGAAATGGGAACTGCCCAGTAAGATTATTGTAGTGAAGGCTCATTTGTAGGAGATTTGAGCAGTTACTTAACTCGACTGGAATATCGCCTTGAAATGAATTTCTTCCTAGATGTAGATGCCGAAGCCTCCTTAGCTGGCCGGTTTCTTTAGGAATTTTGCCATGCAGCGAGTTGTTGGCGAGAAATAGCGTTCTCAGGAAAGTCAAGTTACCTATTGAAGGAGACAGAACTCCATCTAGCTTCTGGTTTGGAAGTTCTATTGCAGTGACCCTCTTGTGCCTCTTACCACATGTCACGCCCTGCCACTGACAGAAATGAAGAGAAGAGTTCCATGAACTCAGAGCACCGCCGTCTGGTGGAGCGCCACCGCCAATAAACCCTTCTCTCAAAGCTAGCAATGCTGATTTGTCTTGCTCGTTATTATTCTCTACTGACGAAACGGAAGCTGAGCACAAAACTGAAATGGTAGACAGGACGATGAAGAGTTGCAAACAAACATAGCTCACCATAATTCGCTCGAGTCCAGCAAGAACACCTAAAACTCACTATCAGTGACTTGGCCAGTCACCAAAGACAGCCTTCCTCTGTTTATATTGTTGAGTATGTCACTTGGCGAAATATCCCACATCGGCTAGTGAGGGGAAGAGAAGGTGACTTATATTGGATTGTTGAACCATGACTTACAAGCCTGGGCTTTTGAGTCACAATGGGGATACAATCCAATATGAGTCGACCCGAAAATTCAACATGGTATCAGAGCCGACGGTTCAATCCGGGACCAGGGATAAGTGTTGAGGCCAAGAAAACGAATAGAGGCACCCCAAGAACGAAGGACGTCGCAGGGCGGCGTAAGTGGCTCGCAAAGAGTGCGAGTGAACTGGCTGGGCCAGAGAGAGTCGCAGGGCGACTAAGATGTAGGTTGGACCCCAGAGAGTGGGGGAGACGCAGAGGGCGCACCTACGATGAAGACGCATGCCACAAGGAGGGGCATAACGAAGTATTGATCGAGGGGGAGCATGTGATATTTCCCCAAGTGAGGGGGAGATTGTTGAGTATGTCACTTGGCGAAATATCCCACATCGGCTAGTGAGGGGAAGAGAAGGTGACTTATATTGGATTGTTGAACCATGACTTACAAGCCTGGGCTTTTGAGTCACAATGGGGATACAATCCAATATGAGTCGACCCGAAAATTCAACATATATGACAACACGGCATAGGATGCTGTTATAGTGGCTCCTTTCTCAGATTCCATTGGAAAAGTTGATGTTCGACGTGGACCTACGAAGCAGAGACTGCTTGAAGCTTAGGTGAATGATCAATGCATGAATAAATGTAGAATGAGCTCTCGTCTCTCCTCTTGCTTATTACATACGTGTCCATGGAACAAACAGTGGAGGAGAACATGTCCCTGATATGACTCTCGTTCTCTTATCTTAGATATGGTAAAGCAGCTGGAGAGAAAAGAGATGGCTTTGAACGAGATATAGAGGATCCAAAATAAAGGTGACAAAAAGCGTCGGCTTTCTTTATGAAAAAACCGCACCCATGTAGTATTAGGGTGTAGTTGATTTGATTTTCATATGGAGCTTCTGGGGTGAGGAAAACTGATTGCGATGGTTGATTGCTTTTGTTGGCAGTGCTGGCAGACATTGGAGTTTTCGCTATGGTGCATTGTATATAACTCCGGTATTTGTTCCTTTTGAATTGATGACACTTAGCCTTCTGTATTCTTGACTGCGTTTGCTTTCACCTTCTTTTGTATTTTGCGTCAATGATTTATAGATTTCTCTTATGCTTCTTTTTTTTTGATGTGATGCTAAGTTGCTTACCTGATTTCTCTCGCTCTCTCTCTTTTGTGGGGGTGATTACAAACAGGAGACACTAAAGATGAGCAGCATGGTGGCCCAAAAACTGACTAGGGAATATGGTGGGACGTGTGCCCTCAGAACATTCAAGTAATGCCTCTGAACCTGGCCAAGTAACTTTTTTTTTTTTGGTTGGTTTTTGTTTGGCTGATAGATGCTCACTTATTTTGGTCGACTGTATCACTGTGTACGGCTTTCAATTATTTGATAAGGAAACTCTTGAGTTACTTAGTTTGTTGTCTGTGCTGGTAGGCAGTTTAGTTCACACACTGAGCCCAGCTTTTACAGGGACATGAATTTGGCTCAGCTCCCTGTAGGAGGAGTTTAGTTCCAGACTTCATGGTGAATGACATCTCTATTTGTTTCCAACCAACAATGGAATTTGAATCGGAGACCAAAAGGATGACATTGTCGTTATGCTAATGTTGGCTCTATTTGATTCATTTTATCACACGATTTGCCTTCTGCATTGTCGATTACGCTTGCTTTTATCTTCATTTTAATATGTAATTTTGTCAAATGGATTCATATTTGTTGATCACTACTTTGCCCAATACCTTTTTTCTGTGTAATTAAGTTGGGTGATATTTGGGTTGGGTTCTGTATTTGGGAATTTGAGAGCTTTAAATACTTCTTGTAACAAAATCAATTGACAATGAGTGGGAGAGTCCAACTATACTTAAGGTTTAATTATATGAGCTATGTGGGCGATGTGGGACGTAACCCTTAATATGCACCAACACCCCCCTCTTACTTGCGAGATCGTAAGCGGACGAAACCGCATCTGACGGACGACACCGTATTAAATCAATATCTCGCAAGTGGGACCTCGTGCGGAGGTAACCAACACGTTTGACCGGTTCATTCAGGAGTGCGGCTAAAACCCGCTCTGATACCATGTTAGAAAGTTGGTTCCACACTCAAAACCAATTGGCAATGAGTGGGAGAGTCCAACTATACTTAAAGTTTAATTATATGAGCTATGTGGGCGATGTGGGACGTAACCCTTAATATGCACCAACAAAATCCCGCCTCAACTTGGCGGCACTTCTGGGGAAAATCTAAACGTGGCTGGAAACTCCTTTGAAGTATTTACTCTGGTATCTCTAAGCAGGTTAAGGACTCTTCGGTATATGGGTCTCTCCAGCAACAACTTATCTGGCCTCCAGAATCTGAACGTCCTTCACTTCCGATGAGATGGCTAACCCCAAGCTTTAAATAAAAGGCGTTTGGGAGTGCAACATCAATGTCTCGCAGAGTTCCTTCATAGTGGTTGTAAGATATTTCCAACAGATTTAAGGTTGATAGATTATAGAGTGGAGAAATCGAATCAGAAAAGCTATTTAAATTTTTAGTTTGAGGAGATTCAGATTCGATAGTCAGAGATGAAAATTTGCGCAAGAAACTTGGCATCTCTCCGACAAAGTTGTTTCGAACAACATTAAACCCGGATGGCTTCCTCAGAGAACCAAGCTGAGATGGGAGCGATCCGGTAAAATTATAGTAAGCTAAGATCAACTGCAGAAGATTTGCGCAGTTGCTCAACTCCACTGGAATGTTTCCTTGAAAAGAATTTCCTCCGATGAAAAGAAACTGAAGCCGCCACAGACGGATAACTTCACTGTTCCTTACCACTGTCACTGCAGTTCCATTCTTGATCAGGAACCTTTACATTCGGGTTTGTTAAAGGAGGAGGTTCTGATTCAGTAGGCCAAGTTCAGCAGTAATTTTACCAGACAAAGTTGTCGGCCACCATCACTGTGGGGTAAAGTTACAAGAATCCTAAACCCATTTGCCAGTCAAAAATCCAGATGAGAAATCAGGCGACAATGCAATGTTAAAAATGAACTGTGTAATCTCATTGAATATAAACCCCGGCAAGGCAAGATCCAAAAACACATATAAAGACACACCAACCGATATCTCACCCTAACCTCTGGCCCTCCGATCCGATACAATATCTCAGCAACAGCTACAGACTACGTATATGAACGTGTAAAAGTAAGAGACAGGGATCGACTCTTATTGACAGAACAGCGAGCAACGAATAAAATAAGTAATGATTTGAACGGGGCTAGTGACGGCACATACAGTCCGGAGCTGGATACGTGTACAGCGACTGTTTCGGCTTCCGCAGCCTGATCTCGCCGTGCCTGCCTTTGTGGCCTGCCAGCACTGCTTGTTGGAACTCCGGCCACGTTAGGCTCTTGTTTGAGAAGAGCTGGCCGAGCAAGGCCATGTTCGGCCTTATTGTCTTCAGGTTCTCAAATGTCCGATGACCGACCTGTCAAAATGCAGACCATTGAGTTAAGCAATGAAGCATAAGCATATTAGGCGTCGCATTGGTACTCAAACACAACATAAATTCACTCTTAATTAGTTTAAATATGATATATTTTAAATATTTATTATACTCCCAGTTTAAATAAAATTATCATATATTATCTTAAAATAGTCAATATTTCAGCCAAAATCAATGATAATATAATTAAAAAATATAAATAAAAAATCTGGAACTCACGTATAACTATTTTGAGATATTATAAAACATTTTGAACTCAACAACAACATATATAAGATTTCATTTTAAAATTATTATTCAATAATATTTTATACATCCAACTTAAAATTTCTTATTCCGCCACTCACATTAATGTCTGATTTTGTGGAGGATACGTACCATGGCATTGTGCATATTCCCGGGCGATGCGGAGATGAAGATGTCACTATGCATGCTGACGTAGTAATCAACGGCAGCTAGCAGCGAAGCTTTCCCTTTAATCTGAACACGCTCCTCCGACGAGGCGAGGCTCTTCTTATCCTCCATGAGCGGGAACAAGTTACGCAGCGCGGAAAGCCTCGCTTCTCCGCCATAAACCTGAATGAAAAATCATAAGCAAAAATGCCGATACGGAAATAAAGAAAATGCTGATCCGGAAAAAAAATTGGTCGAAAACTACCTTGTGGGAGGCAAGATACAAACGAGTGCTGTTGTCGAAGCCCAGGGCGGCAAGAAGCAGCCCGATCTCTTCCGGAGTCAGCGGACACCGTCCTTGGTTCCGTAACTCCTCGTCCGTGAACTGGGAGTTTACGACTCGTCCTTGCCATATCGTCTGTCGATACTTGGCCAGGGCAATTTTTTCCGCCTTGCCGCCGCCGAAATCGCATGCTGAATGGGCGGCCATATCCTGATCAACAAAACGAGCGTGGGTGAGAAAAGAATTCAGAAGTAACGCCGTCAATATTTTGAGGTGTTTAAAGAGTGACACCTTGTCGAACCGGAGGTGGAGGACGACGAACTTCCGGGTTCCTTTCCCGTTGTCCCTATCAGTGACCTCGCGCAGGTAGTTACCGTCGTCGGCCTTGGGCGGGTATCGAAGACGCCCGACTATAGCGTCCCCGAGCGCTCTAACGTGGGGAACAAAAGCTAGAGCTCGGAAGTTGACCTTGCAGCGGAGACGCTGAATCTCTGCTGACAGATTGTTGAACGCCAGGCGGTGGGAGAAGGGCGAAATCGCAGCAATGCCGTAGCTGAAACATCCGCACAATATGCACCAGTTAAAAAGACACATCAGAGTCGAAAATCGGAATCACTGAATGCTGAATCTATCCAACCGATCTTGTATAGCAACAGGGGAAAAAAGCGGCGCTTAAAAGACCGACCTATCCAAGA
>NQLW01000045.1:223879-337793 GCA_002312845.1 Kalanchoe fedtschenkoi | reverse complement strand
GTTGTCGTTCCAAGAAAAAGAAGAATGGCGCGAAGGGAAAGGTAACAAGCGACAGCGTTTGGGAAAGAAAAAGAAGAGAGAAACGGCGTCGTTTCCTCTGCAGAAGGAATAATACAGAACAAGGACTAAATGCCTACGGATCAGTGCAGACTGATATTTCAGAGTCCTATGGGCCTAGGGAAACGGGCTGTTCTTGGTTTTTCTCATTTACGTGTAAATTGTAGGACACTTAACCTTGTATATATAGCTGTAAAAACCCTAGATCATTAATAAGATTGAGAAGAAATTTATTGAAGAAGCAGGCAGCTTGGTCAGGTTCTTCCCTTCCATTTACTGATCCATTGTTTTTCCTGCAGCTTCAACAGAACGTTGTTGAAGCTTGCACTCATTTATCATCCAGTTTTCTTCAGCTTACTTGATTTCTCGCTCTCTCTCTTTTGTGGGGGTGATTACAAACAGGAGACACTAAAGATGAGCAGCATGGTGGCCCAAAAACTGACCAGGGAATATGGTGGGACGTGTGCCCTCAGAACATTCAAGTAATGCCTCTGAACCTGGCCAAGTAACTTTTTTTTTTTTTTTGTTGGTTTCTGTTTGGCTGATAGATGCTCACTTATTTTGGTCGACTGTGTCTCTGTGTTGTGTGTACGGCTCTCAATTATATGATAAGGAAACTCTTGAGTTACTTAGTTTGTTGTCTGGGCTGGTAGGTAGTTTAGTTCACATACTGAGCCCAGCTTTTACAGGGACATGAATTTGGCTCAGCTCCCTGTAGGGGGAGTTTAGTTCCCTGACTTTATGGTGAATGACATCTCTATTTTTCCCAACCACCAATTGAATTTGAACCGGAGACCACTGGTGGCATTTAGAGCTTTTTTTAGTTCTGCTAATGTTGGCTCTATTTGATTCATTTTATCACACGATTTGCCTTCTGCATTGTCGATTACGCTTGCTTTTATCTTCATTTTAATATGTAATTTTGTTAAACGGATTCATATTTGTTGATCACTACTTTGCACAATACCTTTTTCATGCGTAATTAAGTTGTGTGATATTAGCTGAAGACATGAGATGTTCAGGGAATTATCAGCTATCAGTGGTGGTCTGCCGTAACTGCTGAGAGACAAATCTCAGGTTTGGCTTCACTAGCAACAAAAAATATTTGAACATAGCCCAAAAACAGTTCAACTGGGCGTGTTCCGGACAATCTTGGAGCGCTGGAAAGACTGGAGATTCTGCGACTCGCCACTAACCTTCTAGGAAGTATTCAGTCAGATGATTTGGGCTTCACTTTGGAACTCTTGTGCTAAATTTACTACCAATCTTCATTATCATCGTATGGGGAAAACTACACCACTGGATGTAACTCACTCAATGATGCCATCCAGAACTCGGTTGGAAAGCTTTAGAACCTCTTGGAATTGTATCTTAATGGAAATAAATCGCGTTGCGGAGTCCATCTCGTCTTCCATAGGCAACCTTACAGACTTGTTTAAGGCTTTAAACTGGTTCTTCGGATAACTCTCTGGATGTTAATATTCCATAATTTTCTTGGGAGAGCAATCTTCTTCATGGTATCTAGCAGATGATGATGTATTGACTCAACTTCAAACCTCATAGTATTTTGCAACATATCTCGCAACTACTTTGACGGTATGTTTGTTGGGTTCTGTATTTGGGAATTTGAGAGCTTTAAATACTTCTTGTGACAACTTTTCAGGAGAAATCCCGCCTCAACTTGGCGGCACTTCATGGGGAAAAACTAAACATGGCTGGAAACTCCTTTGAAGGATTTATACTGGTATCTCTAAGCAGGTTAAGGACTCTTCGATATATGGGTCTCTCCAGACTCCAGCAACAACTTATCTGGCCTCCAGAATCTGAACGTCCTTCACTTCAGATGAGATGTGTAACCCCAAAAGGCGTTTGGGAGTGCAACATCAATGTCTCGCAGAGTTCCTTCATAGTGGTTGTAAGATATTTCCAACAGATTTAAGGTTGATAGATTATAGAGCGGAGAAATCAAACCAGAAAAGCTATTTAAATTTAGTTTGAGGAGATTCAGATTCGATAGTCCTTGTAAAAAATTGCGTATTTCTCCATGAAAATGATTTTCCGCGAGGACAAGGACAGTCAGAGATGAAAAATTGCTCAAGAAACTTGGCATCTCTCCCACAAAGTTGTTTCAAACAACATTAAACCCTAAACCCTCAACTCCACTGGAATGTTTCCTTAAAAAGAATTTCCTCCGATGAAAAGAAACTGAAGCCGCCACAGACGGATAACTTCACTGTTCCTTACAACTGTCACTGCAGTTCCATTCATGATCAGGAACCTTACATTCGGGTTTGTTAATGGAGGAGATTCAGATTCAGTAGGCCAAGTTCAGCAGTAATTTTACCAGACAAAGTTGTCGTGTTTAGTAAATGATATAATGTAATGAAATATAATGAATGCTGATTGATTCGATACCAAATGCAATTCTGAATGATTTAATTTTCACTTGAGGATTGATAAGCACAGGTAAATTTTGTTAGGGCATTTTCATTGAAGTTTACACTGTCATCTCACCACTCGGCCTGGTGGAGTAAAGTTACAGGAATCCTAAACCCGTTTGCCAGTCAAAAATCCAGCCGCTGCAAGCTATATACCCCAGATGAGAAATCCGGCGACAATGCAATGTTAAAAATGAACGTGTAATCTCATTGAATATAAACCCCGGCAAGGCAAGATCCAAAAACACATATAAAGACACACCAACCGATATCTCACCCTAACCTCTGGCCCTCCGATCTGATATACAATATCTCAGCAACAGCTACAGACTACGTATATGAACGTGTAAAAGTAAGAGACAGGGATCGACTCTTATTGACAACGAGCAACGAATAAAATAAGTAATGATTTGAACGGGGCTAGTGACGGCACATACAGTCCGGAGCTGGATACGTGTACAGCGACTGTTTCGGCTTCCTCAGCCTGATCTCGCCATGCCTGCCTTTGTGGCCTGCCAGCACTGCTTGTTGGAACTCCGGCCACGTTAGGCTCTTGTTTGAGAAGAGCTGGCCGAGCAAGGCCATGTTCGGCCTTATTGTCTTCAGGTTCTCAAATGTCCGATGACCCACCTGTCAAAATGCCGACCATTGAGTTAAGCAATCGAGCAGAAGCATATTAGGCGTCGCATTGGTACTCAAACACAATATAAATTCACTCTTAATTAGTTTAAATATGATATATTTTAAATATTTATTTATACTCCCAATTTAAATAAAATTAACATATTTTCTCTTAAAATTGTCAATAGTTCAGCC
The DNA here is from genome assembly GCA_002312845.1 of Kalanchoe fedtschenkoi. Taxonomy (NCBI): domain Eukaryota; kingdom Viridiplantae; phylum Streptophyta; class Magnoliopsida; order Saxifragales; family Crassulaceae; genus Kalanchoe; species Kalanchoe fedtschenkoi. Next base: position 334,482 of record NQLW01000045.1, on the reverse strand, counting down.
AAAATCAATGATAATATAATTAAAAAAAAAATCTGGAACTCAGGTATAACTATTTTGAGATATTATATACAATTTTGAACTCAACTACAACATATATAAGATTTTATTTAAAAATTATTATTAGATAATATTCTATACATCCAACTTAAAATTTCTTATTCGGCCACTCACATTAATGGGATTTTGTCATTAAAATCGCCTCGTATCTTTTAGCAACATTAGCGCGAAATAACATTAGCGACGAAATTTTTACATTTACTGACATAATGTATAACATTAGCAACGAATCTGTAATATAAATATATTTTAAAAAGAAACTATTTCTAATATAAATTTTGATCAGCCAATAATATAAATGTCAAATTTTGTGGAGGAAACGTACCATGGCATTGTGCATATTCCCGGGTGAAGCGGAGATGAAGATGTCACTATGCATGCTGACGTAGTAATCAACGGCAGCTAGCAGCGAAGCTTTCCCTTTAATCTGAGCACGCTCCTCCGACGAGGCGAGGCTCTTCTTATCCTCCATGAGCGGGAACAAGTTACGCAGCGCGGAAAGCCTCGCTTCTCCGCCATAAACCTGAATGAAAAATCATAAGCAAAAATGCCGATACGGAAATAAAGAAAATGCTGATCCGGAAAAAAAAAATGGTCTAAAACTACCTTGTGGGAGGCAAGATACAAACGAGTGCTGTTGTCGAAGCCCAGGGCGGCAAGAAGCAGCCCGATCTCTTCCGGAGTCAGCGGACACCGTCCTTGGTTCCGTAACTCCTCGTCCGTGAACTGGGAGTTTACGACTCGTCCTTGCCATATCGTCTGTCGGTACTTGGCCAGAGCAATTTTTTCCGCCTTGCCGCCGCCGAAATCGCATGCTGAATGGGCGGCCATATCCTGATAAAAAAACGAGCCTGGGTGAGAAAGGAATTCAGAAGTAATGCCGTAAATATTTTGAGGTGTTTAACGAGTGACACCTTGTCGAACCGGAGGTGGAGGACGACGAACTTCCCGGTTCCCTTCCCGTTGTCCCGATCAGTGACCTCGCGCAGGTAGTTACCGTCGTCGGCCTTGGGCGGGTATCGAAGACGCCCGACTATAGCGTCCCCGAGCGCTCTAACGTGGGGAACAAAAGCTAGAGCGCGGAAGTTGACCTTGCAGCGGAGACGCTGAATCTCTGCTGACAGATTGTTGAACGCCAGGCGGTGGGAGAAGGGCGAAATCGCAGCAATGCCGTAGCTGAAACATCCGCTCAATATTCACCAGTTAAAAAGATACATCGGAGTCGAAAATCGGAATCACTGAATGCTGAATCTATCCAACCGATCATGTATAGCAACAGGGAAAAAAAATAGCGGCGCTTAAAAGACCGACCTATCCAAGATAGGCGAGACGTTTTCCAGGTACCAACTTGCGGATGCGTGGACCGGTGCCAGTTTGACTCTGGTAGCTCGTATGGCGGTGGCATAGTACTCCCTAGTGCTCCACGAGAACTCGTACGGCAACTCTCTGACGATTGATATATCATCCTTCAGCACGTCTATGAAGTGACTGACGTCGAATATATCCGTGAACGAGCTGCAACGTGATAAACAAAGACATCTCGAAATCAGCCACTTCTCATGAGATAGGTTGATATACAATCAACGCGCTTAAATACTAAACCGAAAAGCATGAGGTACCTCGAATCTTTCCACACCGGGTTCATCTCCAGATGCGGGATAACGAGCGTGGCGTTCAGAATTTTAGCGACGGCAACAGCATCACAAATCTAGATTCATAATCAGCAGATAAGTTTAAAAACATCCGATTCAGGAGAAAACTGACTTACAATATTGTAAAATTGGAGTCTTACACCCATTCGTTGTTGATTTAGTCCGCCATCTAAGAACACTTGAATGTATCCCTTGGAGTTCTCTGGCAACGCTGATCGGCACAAAAAAAAAAAAAAATAATCAGGCCATCGACAGAACTCGACTAAGATATGCAAGTCTTTCCGGACTTAAATCAAGATGGCCCGAAGTCAGTTATGTCACTTACAAGGCGGTTTTGTAGATTCGAGGCAAGGTCTCCACCCTTGATCGCGCAAAGGAGTCCATAGACTCTTCTGCTCCTCGTTAGGCTGCAAGAATTTCATTTAGCGGAAAGATTCAGTCACACAGTACACAAGTCATGAAAAAGAACCAAAAACGAAAAGTGTGTCGTGGAACTAGCCACATTTTTTCTGCTTACGTATTCTCTTCGTAGAACGCTATTAAGTAACCGTGAGTGCCTTGGTTTTGGCGCATTCCATTCCTGCAGAAACCAGTGCATCAGATAGCCATACAGGTTCGTTTCCATTTCCACATAATCCGATCAATCTATCGTGGAAGTCATCGTCTTCCCCTACTCAAACATTAAAACAATAAAGGCCGAACAAAACAAGCTTACAAGAACTACTAGCAACAACAAGCACCGAACATATCTCAAGATTGTGACACTATGTCCGTAGAAAACTCTCATTTTTCCTACTTGTGCAACTTGCGATTTTTCAATTTCAAAGTCAACACGCAGCACCTGAGAGCCAGATCACCTTATCACACGATTGAAAAACTTAGCAAGCACCAACTCCAACCATTTTCCCATTCTAAATTCAGATTCCTCCAACTTGCTTCCAACCTTTAACCAGCAGAGACATCCAAACAGGCAATGTCGCATAACCGACTTATAACTAAATCTTCAACTGTCAACCAAATCTGACTAAACTAACACACAATCATTCCCAACACACAGTAGATAATTTGCCATTCTTGAACTCATGACTTCACCGAATCTCAAACATCATAGGAATGAAAAAAACGGCTGCGATTAATTGAACCCAACATTACCGAGAAAGCTGAGGGCGAGGCGTGACTCAGCGGCTTGAACAACGCCGGAAAAAACACCGGCAGCAGAAGCACCAGAAGCCCAGCAAACGCGCCGCCGCCGCGACCGCCTTTAAGCCCAGAAAGCTTCACCATTTCAGACACCCAATTCGCAGATCTGAAAAACCCTAGTCCCCAATTTTCGCCAACCGAAGCAAAATTCGAAACCGGACGAAATTAAAACCAGGGATTGGAATCGGCAGCGGTTAGACCAACACCAAGAACCCCAACCGCTCTCCTTCCCACTCAAGCTCGGAGCTTTCCTGCAACTGGAACGACGAAGAAGAAGCAGACAGGTGTCTTTCCAGCTCGCACAAAATTCGCTTCGCTTTCGGCGACGCAGCCAATCCTCGTCCCTGCCGCAACCGATCCGAATCGCGCTCGATAACTAATCAATCAGACACTCACTCAATCCCAACGCGGGGACGCAGCTGGTGATTGACAATGGCGCGACAAAGGAGAGACCTTTGCGCTACAAAATCGACTCCTTGCTGTCACTGGCTTGCCGATGATGCTGTTAGCGTTGTCGTTTATAATAAAGACGATGGAGGAAGAAGACAGTTGTGAATTGTGCTTGTGATTGTGAAATGGTGATGCTTTGCTTTTGGGTTTCTGTGCAAATCGTGACACCTTTTAGACGAGATAATCACGCATCACCGACACTGCCACTGTTTACTACTCCTACTCGTACGTTGCTTTTTTAGGTTTATTTCATATCTGTCATGGCTCATTGATGTCTCTGTACGCTACTGCCATTTACTACGTTGTTGTAGTTGTGATGGTTTGATCTTTCTTTGGAGATTCTTGAGGAATTTTTTTGACCGTTGAGGTAATTGGGGTGATTGGGTATTATGCGGTAGATGAAAATTTTGTGTGAAAAATTATTGGGCAGACATAGTCTACTTAATTGGAAAGTGAATATTATTAATGGGTAGTTATCACGTGTCATTTCGATCAATCACGCAACACATTAAAAAGTTAAAAAAAAAATTAAGATCAATGTTGAATCGTCACGTACGATTATGATGTTTCAAAATGTCAAGGGGTTGCTGCTACCCATTGGCGGTGTTCACAGTTCAAACTGAACTTTGTACACCAGAGAATTTCCCAATTTGTATATAATTATAGTTTATTTGATTTAAGAAAAATAATGAGAAAAGAAAAATGAGATGGAAAGTAAATTCATATAATGTATTTTATTTTATTTTATTTGATATGATGTGGAAAATCTATAAAAAAAAAGCTTGAATACTACTTATTGTTATAATTTCTCATCTAATTTTCTGCAATTAACTTTCTCTAAACTAAATAAGAAATTTCTTCTCATTTTCCCTCAACTTTTCCTTACCCTCAGCTTTTTTTTCTAAATCAAACACAGGTTTAGAGTTCATTGCATATACATGTGATGTGTGACACACTCAACAAATAAAATTTCATGTATCATTTAAAAAATAATAATTTCTCAATTTAACATGCGGTGGAGGAGACTGATTGATCTTGTTCATATCCACAATCTAAAAATTAATTGTATTGTGTAGTCTACTGTTTTATGAGGATAGAGTTTGAGATTTGAGGTTGATTAGGAATTAGTAATTGATGGTGATTAATTGTGATTGATTTTTATGTAAGTGCAATGTATTTTGATTACTAACTTATAGTGAGAAAAAACTTTGGAGGATTTTGGAGTTTTGCAATTTTAAATTTAAGGTTGATTAGGGTGTTTAGGTATAAGGACTTAATGTTGATTAACTCTGATTGATTCATTGCGTGTTAAACTTAAACGTGTCTTGTATTTCTAGATTAATTTAATTGCACTGATTTTACTGATTTTTTAAATTATTTATAAAATTGAAAAAAAGGAGAACGAAATTTGTGAGACTGAAATGAATTGATTGAAATATAAATTTTTTTAAGACCATAACAAAACATATATTTTACATTCGTCTAACAGTTTAGGACGATCGATTAATTTTTAGGCTTTGTCAAAATGGTCGGCGTAGCGCCTAGTCGATTAATTATTTCAAATATTTTAATGAAAAAAATATGAAATTTTATCCAGGACTGCAAAGTCAAACACAATCATCTCTATACTACGTCGTTTTGATTTTTAATCACATGTACAATAAGTATAATTTTCATAATTACCTTGTTTTCGGGAAAAATCATCTTGATTGTACCTAAATCATAGTGGTTTTCAATTGTTATACATTGGCATGGCAGTACGGGACAAACATCCAAAAAAAATATTTATTTTTCTAATATTAATTATTATATATATTATTAATAAATATAACTCCAACTAATAATTAGTTATTATATCCAATTTCTTGTGGCTTTTTACAACACTAATTTTAGTATAATTAACTCATTTTTTAACAACTCTTTAACTTACGTTGTAAACAAAAAAAACACACTTATTAAGGCTTTCCGGGTATGGAGTTCCATGTCTGAGGTTGTTCAGGATTTGATGGTGATTTGTCTTGATGTGTTAGTCATGTATGGTTAGCTGTTGGCTTCTTATTAGATGGCAAAATTGGAACAAGTCCAATCGAACCGGTATTCCTTCCGTGTTGTGCTTCATTAAATTCGTATTCGACTTTTCCTTAGAAAAATTGACATGAAATTTGTAAAGACGTGTTTGGGAGGCATGTTCTTTCAGAACTTGCGGAAGAGTTTGATCCTCACTTTTCGGGATTGATCACAACGTTCACGCCTTGGGGAGCTGATAGAGGAAAAGAGGCTTAAAAAGGGGTGAACCATGTGAGCTTGAGATCTAAAGACGAGCTTCTTCTTCTTTTATAGGTTAGTGAAAGGGAAAGGTGTGAGCTCATGGTGTCGCAAAGCCAAAGAGGAGAAGCTGAACATCGGTAGCAAACGATGTCGTCTGGCGAAAGCGGGAAGAACAGACGAGGAGAAAGCGACGTCGTCTGACGAAAGCGGGAAATTCTGTTACATGAAACGTCGTCATTTCGTCTGTTATCCTTCCCTGCTGCAGAGCAGGCGAAGCTGATTTTATTGGCCTGTTTAAGAGTCATTTCCTCCATGTAAACGAATTGATTTTTCTGAATACAAGTGATGGAAATGTTATTTAGATTGTGCTCTTCCTCTCTAATACGAAAACCCTAATTTTAGTTTCAAAAGGGTAAAGAAGAATCGTGTTGAATGAGCGCTTTTGGTTGGATTTCCGGTAACCAATCCGAATCAATTTACCCTTTCTCGTTCAAGTGATGCCAATCTTGACAAGCTATAAGAGGGAAAGAATCTTGAAAAGGAGAGAAGCATGTGAGCTTGAGACCTAAAAGATGAGCTTCTTCTTCTTTTAGGACGGATTTGGTAATAGAGTACAAAAAGGAATGGACAAGATAATTGATATTTGTAGATATGTTTGGCTAGAAACTTAGAAACAAGATAGTAATTGTTAATAATTCTGAATTTTTTGCAACCCTCTATAATTAATCTCTATAATGCTGTATTAAATCGTGATTGTGTTATTGTTAATACCTCATGCAATCAAATTGCGGGCTTAGGTAGTGTTAATAATTACGTTTATTTAGTGGAGAAATAAAAGAAAATTTGTCATTTTTTCAAAAAGGAATTTGGAGGAGTTTAGAGAGATTTCATGTCTCATTTTCTTTACTTCCGAATTGGATGGATTTGTAAGGTAATTAATGTTTTACTTAGATTAAAACAGTAAAATGCATTTTACCCTTCTATATACATCATTCAGCTTTTTCAAAATTACTATGCAAAATTATTTATTTTCCATAATTCTTCTCATATATTTCAAAATGGTTAATAAATTCGATAACCATTTTTACTTTCTCTTTGAAATTTTTTTCTTTTCATATTTTCTACTTTCAAATATTTTATTTATAATTTTCTCCCAGAAACAAAACCTATCTTAGGGGTTGATGGAAGGAAAATAAAAGAGTTGTCTTCTTTGTGTGATATTTGCTTTAAAACTATATAATCGCAAAATTTATAAAATAGCTTGATTTAAATTATTTTTAAGTAATAAAAACCAAATACTTATTTCATTTTATATATTATAAATGATTAATGTATCAATTGATGTCCACATACAAGTGATCTTAGATATATCATATTCACAACGTGTCCGTAGACACATTCAATCTCAATGATACGTTTTTCACGTTAAAAAATCAAACGTCACTTATTAAATAAGTTTGATTTTTCAAAATAACACATGTTACATCTTGATTAAACTCGTCTGTATAAAATAAAAATCTTGAACATTTTAATTATTTTATCCAAATAAAAAATTGACAAAGCTACTCATCAAAATTATTGAAGTCGCGTATACTTCGACAGTTTGTACACCCTCCATTTATTCAGTCATGAATTATTTGTCGAATTTAATGTGACAGGTTGTATATGTACATGTCTACATTTGACAGGTTTCTGTACGCGTCGTTTAGTGTATTTGCTGAAATTGGCCGGGCCAACTGTAGCCCTATTGACCCACCGGACTGGTCAAAGCCTGGCCCATGTTTCTGGCCCCGTAAGGCCCACTAGAGAGAGACGTATCTCAGGACGTGTGACTATAAGGGAGAAAAAAATCATCGGCAATGACAGCTAAATTGATAAGGAGAGGTTTTTCTAATATACGATCAGAATTATATAAATATAAAAATTAAATTATTATTTTAAAAATTAAAATTGCATTTTTTAACTAGTGGCTGAAAATGATCAGGATCGACTCGGGCTTCACGTGGAGAACTTTCTCCTGAAATGCTTCCAAGAACTTCCTAGCCTCTGCGGATTTATCCACCGCGGCTCGCCGTGCGACATGAAGTATGTCATCTCCATTGTTTTCTTCACCGAATGATTTCCGGAAAGATATAAAGCTGAACCACATGGTTGAGGCTAATAATGCAGCTTTGGCATTTTTAATGCAAATGTGGAAAACCAAAACCCAAGCCACTTGTTTCATTTTTTTTATTTTAGAATTTTTGGAATCTTTGCAGCTTTCTCATGTTTTTCCCTCATGTTGTAAAACCTAAACTCAATCAATCACTTCATTATTCTTGATTTGGAATTCGAGAATCACACCAAATTCGAAAATAATCTTTCATTTCCTGTTTAGTCATTGTACGCTCATGATGCCGCAGTACGAATTCTAGCTATAAATCATTGTGTGTCCTGCTCTATAACTGGGAGCGAGCATAATAAATACAAGGCGATTATTCAGTATTCCTATGATTCTTGGTCGTTTGATCCTTTTTCGTGATTGAGTGCGTGAATTTTTCTATCAGAAGTTTGTAGAATTTTTCTTCTGCACATAGTTTAAATAGAATATGGAAAACAAGATAGACACTTGGTTTTCGAGCATGATATAGTTTTTAAATTAAACTTCTGTTCGAAAAATCCGATGATCTAACTCAATTCCATATTCGTGTGTATCGCTTCTATAAATTTTTCTTATTCAGATCGGACAAAAATCAATATGCTTTATATGAATCCGTAATGGTAAGATTTACGGTTTTCAGAACTTCGATTTTGTTCTATTTTGAAGTCTTTCAAGTACATTGTGATATAATTATTTACTTGTCTTTTGGTACAAAACTTAGCCAATTGATACATTGCACCAGAAAGTACAAAAGATTGTTACATAGTTTTCGTGTTAAAAATGTTACTATCCGATTTTACAATTCTAGATAAAAATACATCGTATTAAAAAAAATCCATGCCATCAGAAGTTCCGAACCAGCAGAGCCTAGAAGAAATACAACAGCCAGGATCCTAACAACGTCTTCCAACCCGTGACAGTGAACGGCCGGTGGCATTATGGGGATGTGAACTCCATTGTTGCACAGTCAGCAATATGACCAATTAATAAGAAGTCAGCCGTTATTTGCTCGGAGGTCCTGTTTGATCCGTCATCCCCAGGCATTTAGGTATTGATTGCCCATCTTTGGACGTGGATTTGGAGGTGATCAGCCTCGCTATGGCGGTTCTACCATCTTCTCCGGGTGAAAGAGCCTACGAGTGGGACACACTGGAGAAGCTGGGATATCTAACAAGGAAAAAGTTTGATAAGTGAAGTTCAAAAAGAAAAAAATGAGAAGAGTTGAAAGAAAAGGACCAAGTTGCAAAAGTTCTCATGAGAAAAAAAAAAATCATCATAAGATCTTGTATGAGAAAATACCTGATAGTTTATTGGTTCGATTGAGATGTTCAGTGGCAATCGAATCATTATGATTTTGATATCTTCGAAGGATTGCCTTGCAAACTAACGCATCAAGAGGGAAAATTATCATGTCAAACAATAATGTGAATCGAATATGCATTTCTAAATGCGAGCGATCGAGGGATTTATATAAAACTGGTGTAGTTGAATCTGCGTCCGCACATAGTTCAAAATACTGAAAACCGGCTATACACGTGGTTTCATGGAACTGTTATAGGTGAAATTTATAAAGAATGAATGAATTTCAAATGGTGTCTCTACACGTTGTTTAAAATACATAAAATCTACTTATGTACCTCATTTTATAAAGATATATAATTTGGGGATTTAGTGAGATTGAATAGTTTTGAAACTGTGGTCGCACATAATTTGGTATACGAAAACCATTTGCACATTTGGTTCTACAAAGATATATTGGCTTAAGATTTAGCAGAATAAATAATTGACGCTCCGTCCGCACATTCTATAAAAAAATCAGAAGCGCATTTTGTTTTATAAAAAAGTATATACAAAAGTTATGTAGACTAAATAAGTTATGAATATCATACACTTTTAGAGTATTTCATGGCAGCAAAAGTTTTAATGGATCAATTTTTTTTGCTGCCGTGAAACACTTTTAGAATCATTTTTGGTACGTACAACTTTTTCACTCTCTCCTTCAAATTCATATTTCAAATGCTGATTAAATTTTATAGTTTTTTCATATAGTTAAGCTTATGCTTTATTATAGTACATTTTCACTTAAAAACTTTGATCTTTCATATTTTGTTTTATACTTTTTTAACGGCTAATCTGAACTTCGTTCATTTAGAACTCTGTATTTTGTGTTTTGTGGATTAACTTTAAACTTTAACAAAAACAAAAAATTACTTTGAAATTTTTACTTTTTGTTGATGAGTGATTTACTACTTTGTAGCAGCTAATTTGAACTTTGTACTTTTTCTAGAACTTGAAAATGGATCATAAACCCACCCAAAAGTATATTAAATAGATAAAACATTGGATTTTCAAAAAATAATAATTTAAATAGCTAAAACATTTTCAATAAAAAATATTACTTTAGTTAAAATTTGAGAAGCATGATTAGTATTAAAATTATAAAATATACAGAAAAATTTGAAACTAAGAGAAATTTGAAAAGGTAATGGAGTAAGAAAGTTAGGTCCATAAGGTTCAAAATCAAATAATTTATGAGCAAATGGAGCATGTAAATTGTCCAATTTTCACATATAATAGGGGGGAATTTAAAATGGATATTAGAGTCAAAATCATTTTACATCTTACATAAAAAATTTAAAAAAATACATTAAATACATATTTATTAAATTTAGTCAACAAATATGATTAATATTTCTTCACTTCACTCAATTTAATTTTAAACGATGCACATGAGAATACAAACGATTGTTTGAAAAACTTAAATCAATTGCGACGTAAATTGATAGATGAGTGAGATAGGAAACTGCGGTCCCAACTAGTGTGGATCAGCTTCGCCTCCACATCATCTCCAGCCGCACCCATTGCAACATGAAGTGCGTAGAAATTCTCCGGCATCGGGTGAGCCTTGTTCGCATTGGGTGCTTTTTCTGCCCACTGATTCACATCGTCATATTATTTTATTTAGGTAGTGTTTTTGAGTTGGTTCTTTCCGAGTTCATTTAAGTAGGAGCCAGTTTGGAGAGATTTGAGAAGATTTGAATTCTTATTTACTTTCTTGCCAATTTTGGAGAAATTCGGAGAAAAAAAAAGATGGAAAAGAAATAAATGAGTGAAAATGATGATTTTACCCTCATATATTTCTCAATTTATTTAAACACCAAGAGACCTCCAAATCCTCCTTAAATTCAAAAATATTTTTTTCCAACTTTCCTCTTCTTCTCTCCTTTCAAATTATTTCTCTCCTTTTCTCTCAAACTTAGGATCAAAGCCTTAATCTCATTTGGAGAATGTTGGAGAGAAAAAATGGTTGGGAAAAATAAATTATATTGTTTTTCTCTTATGTGATTAGGGCTAGAAAATAGCATATGAATATCATAACACTTTATATTTTAATAAAATTTTATTCTAATTTTCCTTTCAACATTTTTCCAAACCCAATTTTATAAAGTTTCTCACACTTTTCTCTCCCTTCCATTTTTATTTCTAAATAAAACAATAAGGTGGACGCAAAAAATCCATTCATTTGAGGCAGGAAAAATTTCGGAAATGATCGCTCAACACTAATAAGGTGTTATTTTAGTGGTTAAGGATGTTGTTTAATAATTTCAAAATCATAAATTCGAACCTAAATTAGAGAGTTTAGCGTCACTATCAAGATGAAATGGATGTACGACTCTACTCACCGCAAAAAAAAAAAAAACAAACAAACGCTAGACCCGCATTAATATGCATCCGGTTGTTTGGTGAATTTATGCTTTGTTGAACCAATCAAAAACCAAACCCATTGGAGTTTTGATCATAAAAACCAAACCATCAACCGGTTCATGTCTCTCTAATTTTTTAGCATGCATTATTGGTTGACATGCATATGCGCGCATGGGTCAAGAAAACACTAAGCTGTGTTTGGTTTGAGGAAAGTTATAAGGAAATGAAAATATGAGAAAAAATGAATTCATCCTAAAATTCATTTTATTTACATTTTGTTTTGTTTGATTTAGAGTGGAAAATTTTATAGAAAGTATTAAAACATTCTTTGAATTAAACAAAATTTTATTCAAACTTTCCATTTAATTTTTCATCCCTTTCCTTCTCATTTTCTATCAAATTTTCTCTTCCCTCAAATTTTCCCGAAGCCAAACACAGCCTAAATGACGAAGAGGGAGGGAAAGCAAAGCATTAGGTAACCTGAAACATCAATTATATACAAAATCTGCCTGATGCCAATGCCAGTGAGCACCATTTCCTATTATTCATTCAGGTTGCTTTTTGCATGATGTTTAAAACATAGTTATTAAAATAGGATCGAATCGATCCATTCGACCTATCAGATCAGATAGTGGATCGAGTTCGGGTCCGGTTTGGGCATCTATATTGGATTGCAGAGGCGGATCCACTGGGGGGCAAAGGGGGCAGCCGCCCCCCGAATCCCACCTAAAATTTTTCTGACTAGTGTAAAAAAAAAATTTATATATATAAAAAAAAATTTATATGTATAATTTCAACGAAATTTTTAATTTTGCCCCCCCAAATTCAACCCAAATCTTTTATTATGTAATTTTGCCCCCTCAAAAAAAAATTCCTGGCTCCGCCACTGTTGGATTGCACCTAAAATCGAATTGAACTGATCAAAATGACCGGCTCAGTACAAACTGTTCAAACCGAACCGATTTTATACTGAACTGATTTAACAATAGGCTACATAGGCTACATTGATAAATAAATCAAACCTTAATTAATTCGAACCCGGCCCCTCCTTTCCCGAACTCCATCTCACCTAACTCAGCTGTCAATCTGTGTACTTGTTTAGTTGTTACCATTTAAAATAAATAATGTAATATAATAAAGTTAATTATAATAAATTGACGGCCAAACCGATAAATAAAATCTATGAATCAGAAATCTGATTTTAATAACTATAATTAAATTACATAAAACCATGGACACTAATAATCACTTGAATTTTATAAAAAGGATGTCACAGTAGAAAGTTCTCTATATGTGTAAGCGAAAAACTCAAATATATTCTTCAATGTTTATTTCATCTATAATAATAAAATAGCAGTATATTAGCAATTACAAAATAAAATAATAAATATTAGAGATAACTTTTTTAATATATTTATTTCATAATCAAAGCGTACAGTCATTTCATGTTATATTTTGGTGTACACCTGTTTGGGGTCGACTTTGAAGCACCTCCAGTAAAATCAAGACTTCTGGATGAATATCTTCATACCTTACCAATTGAGTCAATTTTTCTCTGAGATAAATTAGTCTACTCAAAATTATTTGATACTTTATTTTACTTTGAAAGTTCTTTAGTGCACATTTTGTAGGAATATTATTTATATCGATATAATAGTAGAATTATTAATTTAAAATTGCTGATTGTTATCCGAATGTTATGATTGCATATCGAATTTTATTAACTGTTCCTGTTACCGTAGCATCAGCTGAACGAAGTTTTTCAAAATTAAAATTATTGAAAACATATTTAAGATCATCAATGTCACAAGAGAGGCTAAATGATTTGTCTATCTTATCGATTGAAAAAGACATGTTAGAAAGTATTGACTATGATACTCTAGTTAATGATTTTGCTTCAAAAAAAGCTCGAAGAAGTAATTTTAGATGATTTATTTGTGTTTTTTGAGTTTGCAGTGAAAGAAAGCGAGATATCTTTTCTTTGAAGTGAAGAGAATGAGCTACTTTTTCTTGAAGTGAAGAGAATTAGCTACATTTTTTTGAAGAGAAGGAAAGATCCAAATGATGTTGTAAATAAATTGTATTTTGTGTCAAATTTAGAGATTGCATTTAATTATTATTTTAATATGTAAATGTTTAAAATTATGATTTGTATAATTTGAACTTTATATTATTCAAGGGCCCAAATTTTTTTTTCGCCCAGGGCCCTGAAATTATCAGGAACGGGCCTGGCCCCTGGCGCATGATACTTAAGCTGAAATATTACCCAACATCATCAGACATCATTCAATTTCCTAGTTAATTATGAGATTAGTTAAGTATGCATGCATCATTGTTTTTAACACTAATTACTCACTTTTTAGCCATGAAATTTATATAACATTATTGAACAGTTAGTTAGTAGCTATTGCTTCATGTGCATATGATCATATATCCTTACTTCTTATATATTAACTTCGACAACCTGATACATTTCCTCGGGGGCGCTGTCGAAGTCGTGGATGGTGCCGTTACGCTCTACGACGTTAACATGAGGCTCGTCGGTGTCCCAGTGGCTAGATATGACAAAAATGGGCTCTCGGCGTAACGGAGAAGATTTCGGTTTTGAAGGATTGAAGGAAGTGTCTCGCAGGTTGGGACTCGTCGATTGCGAGCGTGGGTGATCCGTGAGAGAGGAAGAACGTGTCGTGGATTACGAACTTTGGATTCGAACATTCAGAGAAGAGTTCGATTTCAGCCTCCATGGCTTTTGTTTTCGGATTTAGAGGTGGAATGGGAGGATAGTGTATGGAATTGGACGTCTATATAGTTGCTTGTGGCAACATGGTTGTTGTTGAAGGTTAGTTTGGAAGAGCAGGATGATTGAGAAAGTAAGGAGATTGGGAGGGAGACAAAATCAAATTGCTTCGAGTTTTTTTTTTATACAAAAAATAGAAAAAAACAGCCACTACAAGGTTGACAAACTGCCACCACTTATTTTAATTATAAGACAATAAGTATTGGACGTTGCTAAATAACATGAAAAATTCACAAATTTCTTTTTTCTAATAAATTTTAGATTTATAAACCTGAATTAATAATTTCTTAAAATTATTTATCTCATTATTAATAATATCTTATTATCCTAACTACAAAACGTGCATCGCGACTTGTCTATTCATGTGACCATATCTGTTTGTTAGGAGAATCCACGACTTTTTTTATATAAAAATTTGATTTTCTTTATTTTTTTAGTGTGATCATACCAAGAACGTAGCAGATGAACATTAAAACGCTTTAGCCCGTTTGATAGCATGTATTAGAAACAGAATGATATTATTAATATCAGGGTGATGTATTTGATATAAAATAAGAATACGTATTAATAATGCAGGAAAAGAAAATTTACTTTTGGAAATTCATGTTAATAATACTTTTTCAATAAATGATATTATATTAATATACGTATAAATAATACAGTGAACCAAACATACATTTACAGTTCAATAAAACTCAATCACACTTTTTGTTTTATTTTAATTTTGTTTCTAAATCGAACAAGTTTTTAACAATTTTTTTTTAAAATTCAAAAAATATATCCATTGGGGATGGAGAAACTCATTGAAGAATGCAATCTCGTACCCCGCACGGAAAGCTGTCTCTCTAATTTTTTAACATGCATTATTGGTTGATCTCCATGGGTCAAGATACACTAGGGCTGTGTTTGGTGTAGGAAAAATTTAAGGAAAATGATAATTTGTTTAGAAAAAATTAGAGATGAAAAGTTAGATGAAAAATTTGAAGTAAAATTATTTAATTTAAAGAATGTTTTACTATTTTCTATATAAAATTTCACTCTAAACTAAACAAACGGAAAATAAGATGAATTTTAAAAAAAAATTATTTTTCTTTATATTTTTCTTTCCTTCTAACTTTTTTCAAACACGACTTAGATGATAAGAGTGAAATCGAGGCATTAGGTAACCTGATACATGAATTATACAAAATCTGTCGGATGCCAGCTGGTGAGCACCATTTCCTATTATTCATTAATGTTGTTTCTACAAGTGGTTAATAAAATGTTATAAAATCGACACTTTTTATGAAATTGTAAGATACTAAAAAATCAAAGTTAAGAATATATTTTTTTCGGTTCTCTTTTATTTGTTATTTAATTAATATTTATTTATTATTTAATAATTTCAATGCCAAGATACTACTTTCACCAATTTTAAAAAATAAAAAATTAATTACTTAATCATTATAATTCACATGAAAATCCTTTTACACCTATAATAATACACCAAAATTTACATTTTACAAGAAAATTTAAAAAATATATTTAAATACATGTATATTAAATCTAGTCAACTGTTGATATTAATTGCTCTTTTAACCTACTCCGATCACTATTATTTGATGAAGAAAGTATTATTTATAGAATAGGTTGCCGCACTTGGCTTAAAATTTTATTTAATTTACAATAGTAATTTTTTCCCTCTCAAACTCTCAAAAAGTGTCCAAAAATTTTCTTAAAATTACTTAATATTCAATATATTTCATCTGTTTATATATAGTGAGCCATACAATCTTACTTTATTACCAAATGTGCAATAAATATGAAAATCCTTTATTAGTCTTTTTACTTGTATATGCTGGGAAATTCTCTACTGTAATCATTAGAGTTTCGCTCCCTATTTTTATTTTATATTGACCCCAAATATCGACTTTTTACCGATTTTGATTATTCTAAATAATTACTACCTGGCAGAATTATTTTTTAAAATATTAGTCAACAGAACTAAGCCGATTTTATGGGCATTCCATACACATAAACAAAAAAAGAGACTAAGAATTGTCCAAATCCTTTAAAGCAAAGCACAATAACCTCAGCCTACCTACATTTGCTAGAAAATATTAAGAATGAGATTAGGTAAATGATACTAGCATTATCATATGTTTAATTTAAAAACAATGGCAGATTTCAATAACCCATCAGTTACACTTAGGTTTGCAAATTCAGATTAAAATAATTCTGCAATTATAGATTAAATTATTTGTCTCATTATTAACAATATCTTATTCTTAAGCAGAAAACGTGCACTTACTTTATGCAATATTAGAAGGTTCAGGTGACAAATATCTCTTTGGAAGAGGAATCCAATATTTTTTTTATAAATCTGTTTTTGTTGTTAGTGTGAACAAAGTGAATCTGCTTGAAAGAGGTATTAATAATGTTATGTGTTTTAATAACGATTATTAATAGTAATGGTATAAATAATTTTATTTATTTTGGAATGATTATTGATTATATTTATAATATTTAAATTTATGTTTTGGAATTATCAGTATGTGCAATACATTGAACTAATACATTATAATATTATTAATCATTCTATGCAAACCTTATGATGTATTTGGTTCGGGGAAAATGAGGAGGAAAAGAAAATCATAAAGAAAAAGAATTCTACATGAATTTCATCTCATTTTTTCTTTATTTCATGATCGGTAAAAAATTATGAGAAAATAGTTAAAATATTATTTATTTTGATAAAACTGTTTATCTCATTTTTCATCAAATTTTTCTTTATTAAAAATTTACCCTAAACAAACACAGCCTTAATCTCGACTAACAAGCATGAAATTACATTCAAGATTGTTTTGAGGTCAATATATACTGCCTAATATTCGGCATCCTTATTTAAAATTGTTTTGTAGGCATTTTACGTCCAAGAGCAAGATTCAAGTAGATTTGCAATCAATATAAAATTTGAGTGGTTGAGATCATCTGCCGACCCATATTTTTGATGAGGACATCGTGACAAGGGATTCAGGAGGCAACATTAAATTTCAATTCTTTATATCTTTCAGTTTTAGACATCGGTGAAATTAAGTTTATTAGTGGGTGGAAAGTTTTTGAAGTCTTTTTTCAAATGGATCCAATCACGTGTCAAAATTCTATCTGAGCAGTCCAGAATTCACAAAATGAATTTCGTGGACTCTAAGTACATAATTGAGTTTTGGTTTACGTTAAAGTAATAACAGGATTTGGAATTCGGGCTTAAGTCGGAGTGTCAAACTGATAACAGGATTTGGACTGTGGGCCTAGACCTTTTAATACCAGTCCAAACCTTATCAGTGATAGAAATCCTAATAAGGTCAGTAGAAGTCCTAGTTTCCTGCCTTATAAATAGATTGTTGTAGACATTTTTTCAGTTGAATTTTGTTTAGATTAAAGTTAGATACTGCTTCTTTTTCCTATATTTGCACGCGTCGACTAGATCGCTCATTTATTTGTCTTTAGAATCTCAACTCTTATTTTATTTTAAAATTGTTCTTCAATCAGATTTGCATTTTCTGTTGCTTATTCATCTTGTTCTTGCTCATTTTTCGACTGCTTGTAAATATAAGGAACTTCGTGGTCAGGTTGATCGTGCTTTCGCAAGATCAATAGTGCTTTTGGAGTAGGTATAACGATTGCTAAGGGGCAACGTCCTTGACAGTTGTAGTCGGATCGCCAACGTCTCATCCTCTCAAAGTAAAATCCTATCTCAACGAAAGATTGGAACCACACAAACTTCTATCAATTTTGCCGTTCATCTTGCAGACATTTTCTAGTGAGTTCAGGGTTCAAATTTTTCATTAAAAAAATCAAAATTAATAATTAGCCTGCTCTAGAACATTTTCAAAACTGTAAAACCTATTTCGATCATTTAACTTTTCCATTGTTTCTTTCATCGGCTAATTTATGACGTTCGGGCAAGCTGTAAGCATACAACCATTACAATGTCTGTTGCAGCTTTGGCATTTTTCTTGCAGATGTGGTCTACCCACCCAAACCCTCTCCATTGTTTATTTCCTCATTTTAAATTTATTAAATTCTAAACTCGATTTGCAGAATCACGTAGTTTGGGGAAATATGTAGCTTATTTTTTATTTTTTCATTATTTAATTATTATTTTTAGATTTGAGAATCACAATAAATTTTAGATAATAAAAAATCAGTTGCGTGGTACCGTAACAAGTTTTGTTAACAATGTTGTGGCCTAATGTTAAATAAGGTGAGTGTGATTCCTGACAATTTCCACGTACAGAGTCTGAATCTTCTGATGATCGGATATGTGCGTTGTGATATTATATTAACATTTTTTGTAATAATGTACTTGAGAATACTGTACATTTGAAAAAAAAAGCAGTTGCACACTTGATTGGTTACTTTTATTTCATTTTTATTCTTATATAATTTTTTTAATTCATCTATTTTATTTTAGTTCATTTCAATTATATTTTACTTAGAATAATATCATATTTGAGAATAAATAATTTGAAAAATTTGATGATCGAACTGGATTCCATGTTAATGTACTATATCACTTCCATAATCTTTTTTGTTGAGATCGGGTAACTTACAATATAGAAACCGGTGGTTTTATGAAATTTCCATAATTGAAAATTAGTAAAGAATAAAATGATTTGAAACCTCTATCTAAAAGGCGTCCGTCTAGATCAATTTAATCATCGATTAATCGCTAGGCGGTGTTAAAACACTCTGCCTCCGCCCAGACGCAATACTTAATTCTATTATAAAAATAATCATTTTTAAATATATTTTTTATAATTAATTATTAAATTTATCATGAATACATATAACTACACCCCCTAACACTTTTTAGAAAATTTGAAACTATATTTACACGTAATTTAAAATACAAAAAAATCCAGTTAAGCACTTGGCTTTACAAAGATACAATGTGAAGTTTTAATTATATAGAACATTTTTTTAGCTAAGGTCGCACATAGTTTATTATATGAAACCAGTTGCGCATTCAGTAAAGATATATAATGACCGAAAATTTTGCAGAATAAATAAAAAGAATATAAGTCAAATATATAAAATAAATTAGTCGTTAAATATCATATGTATACAAATATAGAAAGTTAATATCTCATCTTTTAATTGAATTATCGTTAACATGTAATAAAATTTAAATTAAATTAATTTTCTGTCTGTGTAAACTGCAAAATTTTAGAATATTTTAAAAATTAGTGACTAGCATTGCGTTGCTAAAATAAGTTATGTTTTCTAATCTGACAAATGAATCAAATACCATTTTTATAATATATATTATATGTTATTTTTATATGGAACACACTATTCTAATTTTAAAAGTTACAGTCTATCACTTCATAATGAGTGATTAAAGATAATCTCACATCCTCCTCAAGACTCGGATAAATAAATAGAATCCGAGTATTGCGAATATGATCATGATATGTGGAGATATAGGCGCTGCAGGGTCTTAAATATCTCAAAGTGCGTTAAAAGAGTAAAGAATGTGAGTCATTACGCTAGGACCGTGACACTGAACAATGAACTGTAATTGATGACGGGTTGATAAACGGATATAATTGACTGTCTAACTTTTGAGACTGAGAGGATTGATATCAATTTTCGTCAAAATTGAGACGATGCTTTCTTTCACATATGAGATAAATGATTTTTTTTCAAAGTATCCTTCAATTTTCAGTATCATTTCTATCCTATATTTTTATTTATTTATCATTCTAACCTACTAGATGAAAATCGCAATTATAAACCGCGGTTTTATTAAAGAAACCCGCAGTATTAAACAACAGTTTTATTATAGAAAATCACAGTTTCAAACAGCGGTTTTATTTTTGCAAAATCACCGGTTTAGAAAGACATAAAAAAATGTAGTAGGAAACCGCGGTTTTCTCTTAAAACCGCAATTTTATTTTTTTATAAAATTACCGGTTTGAAATTGCGATTTTATTGTGAAAAATCGTTGTTTAGAACTGCAATTTTCTTTAGATAAGGTAAAATGATAATTTTTTAAAAATGTAGGGTAAAAAAAAAATTTAAATAAAAGGCAGTTTTAAAAAAATAGAGCTAAATCAGGGCAGGGAGATATAAATTTCAACGATAAATTAAATATGAAAATGTTAAATTTTTACTCTGTATCGTTAGAGTAAGTTTATACAATATTTTTTATGATCCATGACTAGAAAAATTAAATTTTCAAAAAAGTGCTGGTGTATAAAATAAAAGAAATAATTATTTATAAGTATCGGAAAAATTCACTGATTGCATCAATATTTTAAACACAAACCAACGGCAATTTCTCAACACCTACCCTTCAAATAAATCATGAAAATCGTATTTTTTTGAACGCACACATCTGATACACAGATAATATAAATTCTTAATTATTATAAATTCATTACATCAAAAAAGTATGTCAAAGAAACACATTTATCTTATTCGATAGTAATTACACCTTGTTATTGCAGATACGATCGCTTAGCAAGAAATCACACACATACAGAAATGGGAGAAGCTGCGTCGTTTTGTCACATAATCGCTCTCCCGTCCGGCAGAGCTTATTCATTACTTAAGAACAACACTTGCTAATTAAGTAGCAATAGGCCGCCAACACTCGGCCGTGGGCGACGGCGGTGATTATTTTGTCACTCAGCCTTAATATGGTAATCTGCCCAAGGAAACACGGGTTAATCTTTGTATTATGTACAAATTCTATCATTAGAAAATTTGAACTTCAAAATTTGAATAGTAGAGAATCACCGCTAACCAGACTGATTTACAAACAAAAAAAAAAAGATTTAATAATGGGAATTAATTTGCAATCTCACCCCAGCCTTAGGGAAGTATCCGAGCTGTCGTCGGACTCCGGAGGAGGCCCGTTGTTGGAGTTGTTGCTGCCGTTGGTTATAGACTCGGAGTGGCCGTCCTCATACGCCGTTGTTTCTGAAAAGGACACTCCGCTGAGTTTGACATGGCCGTTGTTCGACATCTCTGCCACCTACAATGAATTAATCCGTTCGTTGACGTTAAAAAGGCGATTCGCCCTTTAGAAACGATGAGAATAAGGCAAAGAGATGGTAGTGTGAGATTAGTGAGGTTCGTACTTGGCGGCGCAATCGCTCATTCTCTTCCATTAACTGGGCTCCCTGCAAATTTTAAATCCGAGAATCATTGTCTGAAGAAATGACACATAGTTATATGAACTTGTCCATAACAATTCGATCATCGTGAAATTAATCCGTAACTACTCGATCATCATGAAATTTAAGTAATCTTCATAGACCTTGTTAGTGAGCATTATTTATCTCTCGCATGACCTTGCAATGATCCACATTCTCACACTTAAATTTTATTTTACACACATACCCGATCATCAGAGAATTTAAAATTTAAACTGAATATGGCTAGACATACCTTAGCTTGAAGGTGGTTGATCTCATTCATGATCTTCTCCCCCTAAAATGCAAGAGAATGGAAATAAAACACTCGACACAACAGAGAGGACATCAACATATTTTCAACTTACACATACAATTTTGAATCGCGTACCTTTGTTTCTATGACACGGTTCAGACCAAATTCCAAGGTCTTCTCGAGCTCTCGCAGTTCTTCGATGTCTAGTCCTTGGAGATCCTCACCCCTCAGTCGCCTGTCCAATTGTTTAAACACACATATTAACATCTGTTAAGCCGCAACGAGATGATTTCTTATGCAACATTTTCAACCGAAGAGAATACTGAAATTCACAAGACTGCGCGCGTCGATAACTCTGTACCTCAACTGATGGCTTTTCTCCGCCACTTCTTGGCTGAGCTTGGTGTAGTTTCGGTTCTCAACCAGCTGCAGGGAGAAGTTATTCACAGCTTACAAATAGAGATATCGTAATTGTATTCTTTATGTTCTTTTTAATTTGTCATTTAATTAATATATTTTTGTCCGCTTTGAATTACTTGTCACTTAGATAATTCAATAATGCATATTTAATACTGAAATGATAATCGAGCTAACCTGCAGTTCAAGAGAAGGAGTCGGCTGTTGCAGTTTCTCGAGGTACTTCGATTGCATTTTATATCTTTCGAGTATCTCCTTCATGCTGTTCAGAAAACCGCGCAAAGTCACACAGAGAGTCGAATGTTGACAAAGCAATGAAAAACACACAATCCACTAATTTGTGGGACGATGCAATTCAGTTGCTTCACAGTAGAACATTTCATGAGAGGCTCGAACAGATGACTAAAAGTAAAAGATTCTTAGTTATGTTCCAAACTTGGTTTTTGGGTTCGATTCTTGCTGAGAACGCACCAAGCACAAATACGAGGTAACAAGCAATGAACAGGAGTTAGCGAAAACCATAGACAAAATTTCAGCTTGTCTTTTCTTCTATAGCTAGTAGGTAACAAGGTATACGATTAGCCATAAATGGCTCTTTTCGTGCACCAAAAATTAGAAAGAAAAAAACTTCTTCCACACACGTATTGACCTTTCTCAGCCAGCGCCTGCCTACTTTCCATCTTGGACCACCCAAAAGGAAATGACCCTTTACCAAATTATATTCGTTTAATGCCGTAAATTATCTTCCAATCTTACTGTCAACAACATAGCTGATTCTACACTTAAAATTATCTGACAGTAAAAAGAAGAGTCCAACTATACATATGGATTGATATATTTATCTGTTGATTTGGTTGAGTTTGTGGGCTATGTGAGACAACCCCTTAATATGAAAAAGCATCTCTTAATTACTTGTGAGGTCATAGGTGGACGAAACCGTTATCTGGATAAAACCGTTGTTAAACCAATTAGTATATAGATCTCGCAAATGGGATTTCGTGCGTACATAACCAATAATTCGTTGATCAGATTGTTCATATAGGCAGTGGATCTCGTGCGAATATAACCAACATATTAGACTGATTTATTCAGGAGGTGATTCTCGTGCGGATCTAATCAACACATTAGATCGATATTATATTAATACAGCTGATATTACATACTCAAAATTAATTAACCGTGAGAGAGTCATATGACTGGTTACACGCACGCAGCTTCAACGAGTTGGCTCATGACATGTCGGAAGCAAGCACATGATATCATAATAAGAGATGAAACAGATCACAACTTCCTAATAAACCCTAATATTTCCAACCCAAGACCTAATCGAAAGCACAGCGATGATAATAGACAGTGAGAGTGACCACTGACCTGGAGCTGGAGTACTCGGAGAGCTTCCCGGTGGAGGAAAACACGATGAGCCCGACATCAGCGTCACACAGCACCGCCAGCTCCTCCGCCTTCTTGAACAGCCCCCTCCTCCGTTTGGAAAACGTCACCTGCCTCGCGCTCACGTTGTCGATCTTCTTTATCTGAATCTTCTCCCTCACCATATCGACCGATCTCTCACTACTACCCCAAACCCTCCAAATCCAGCATCACTGCAAGCCCTGAAAACACGGAATAAAGCAAGAAATGTCAAAAGCTGAGCCGCACATCAACGTCAAAAAATCACAAAAATGGAAATTTGACGAGATAGGGGAATCAAGCTCACAACGAGTAAGTGTATACGGCAACACAGTGGAGACACGTAGCGGGATAAAACGGGAATAAAAAGCACGGACTGGAAATTTATCAGACAAATTTCTTCTTTTTTTTTTTCTTTTTTTTTTTTTTGCTAAATTTGGGAGTGGATTTTGACAGGTTCTGGAAACCCTAGAAAAGGCGAATCATGAAATTGAGGGCGAGATAGGGTTCGGGCGGATGCGGGTCGGGTTTGGATCGATCTGGGCTGCGGCCAATCGATGGAGGGGAGGTGAGACTGGGTGATTGGTGGGTGGAGGTTGATTTTGGCGATGGAGGGGAGCGAGTGGGTGTAGAAGGAGTGTTGGGAGGCGACCCAAATGGAGTGGGAGAGAGACGAGGTGACAGGAGAATTTGATTTAAAATAAATAAATAATCGTTAAAGTCTAATTAAAGAGTGTATATATTTAAGAAAAAAATATTGGATAAGGGTGGTGTATTCATATCAATGTTTTAAAAAGTGTTAGGCGGTCCTAGGCGGTGAACAGAGCGCTTAGCATTAATCGGCTAGACGGAGATTAATCGGAAGGATTAATCGATCAATTAATCGGAATAGTATATTTATATATTAATATTATATTTACAATCCTCCATAGTGAAATCAATCATATGGAGTTGGAGTCACAGTTTCCTGAACTAATTGAACATAAAGATGAGTAATACAACAACCAAAAGCAAAAGAAAAAGAGGCAACAGTGATCATCATATGAAAAATAAGGTTGCAATCACTGTGGGATGTCTGCAACAAAAAGAGACAAGAAAATCAGCAAATAAAAGAAGCAAATATGCTAAAGTATTTCCTTGTGACAACTTCCAGCTATCAAACCGTGTAGCATCAATCACACAGCCGTGGTTCAAAATGCATTCAACAGCTTCACATACTAGCTCTACTCGGATTCAAAGGGAAAACATGTTAAAGGTGGCAAATCAAAGAACACAAAGCCAGACACAAGAATCGAAAACCCAACTAAGAAAACATCCTGAAAAGCTCAGCCATGTCATGTTCACAATCTCATGTAAAGAAATTCTCAAGATTCAAATGAATAAGAACAAAAGGTCGCCACTTTGATCAGCAAAAATCACCAAAACATCAAAGAACACAAAACAAGACACAAGGTGAAAAACCCAGAGAAAACATCCTGAAACAAACAGGCGTGTCATGCTCATAATCTCATGTAAAGAACCTGCTCTCATGGTTCAAATTTCTAGGAACAAAAGGGCACGACTTTACTCACCGAGAATCAAACACCCACATGACCTTAAAATCAAACTTCAGAACATGAAGAACGAGTAAAAAGAACCAATAGCTTCAGAAAAGCTCCAAATTTCAAGAATCATACTATCCTAACCCCACCGCATACTCCAATTTTGGGGGTTGGGAATTGAAATTTCAACAAATATAGCTTTTACCCACACTTCTCAATCCATATGTTCTCCCGAAACTTTCGAGGTCGATGTGGTGTTTTACCATCAACAAGCACCGGAGATGGCGAGAAAAGGAGGGATGGTGTACCATGAGGTTCAAGAGTCCAAGCTTTGCACCGTCGATTGCGTCAAGTCTCATGTCGTCAACACCCTCCTTCAAGGACCCTTCTTTTCCGAAGCCGATTTGGTCGCTCTTACTTCCGATCTCGATTCCAAAGAGCATCAGTTGATAACGCCTCATTCCATTGCCCTCTCCTCCGACAACTATATTCCTGACCAGTCTCACAATCTTCATTCCCTCTACTTCACTGTCTTCAAGCCTTTGACACCATTAATCCGATTTTCTACCGCATAGGGCTAAATCGAAGCGCTAGGAGGCCGCCCAGCGCCTAAGCGCCGATTAATCGGCCGCTCAGGCCGATTTTTAGAACACTGATTCATATCACTTTCCTGATTATTGTCTGAATTATTTGAATTATTGAAATAGTGTAATAAAAAAATTCAGACAATTTTAGAATGTTGTTTAAAATTCCTTGCTTTGATTTATTAATACAATTGAATGAAATAATATCATTTAATTTTATTAACAAACGAGTTAGTTTTAGCGCACAAGTTTATTTGTTATAATAATATTAGTATAGGAGCGCAACTGTAAGTTAAAATATATGTTGTATTCATTTTAAACTATCTGAACTCTGAAGTCTTAACTTTCTGGATATTATGTGATTTTTTATGTAAAATATTATCTCAAATATATTAAATGAGTCCAAAAATTTCTCTGTTAACTTGTACATTAATAATATGTAATTATTTATATTTGAGTAAATTATTATTAACTATTATCTATAGAACTTTATAAAATAAATAACGTTTTAAGCACGCGTGAAACTTCAATGTTGTGTTACGTTTTTTCATTTTTAATTTAAGGATAAAACTCAAAAGGAGCCCTGAACTAACACCACTTATCTAATTGCGGTCAGAACAACCACAATTTCCAAAAAGGTGCAATGAAAAAAATAATTTGAATGATTTTCTAAATAAAATTTACAATTACATTCTTAACCTAATATTATAGTAATATTTATATTTGTATGTGAAAATTACTTGGTTTGGTTATTAAAATAAAATATATCATTTTGCGCACATAAAGAAATTTGATAATCAAATGACGTAATTTTTACACTTAAATCTAAGTCTTATAATAATATTAGTTTTGAAATGTAATTGTAAATATTTTTTAGAAAATCGGTCCATTTTTTTCATTGCACCATTTTTGGAAATCACGGTAGTTCTGACCGCAATTTAAGAAGTGGTGATAGTTTAGAACCTCTTTTGGATTTTTCTCCTTTAATTTATGAAGAATCCTTATCTCATGGAGCAAAATCACCTTGGAGAGCCACCAAATACCAGATGATATTTATCTAAAACAGTCATTTTTTATCTAAAATTAAACGGTTATGAATTAAAAAATCAACACTACATCTGTCAAATAATTAATAAATTATACAAATAAAAATCATCATTTTAACCCGACTGCAAATTGCTTGACATCTCAAAATATATTTACGAAAAATTTTAGATTGGTGTCGATAATAAAGAACGCAGCTTGAAGTACATACTCGAACACGCGTGCGTCGCACGTGTGACCGTCTGACTATTATCCGATAATTAATCTCGAAAACACTGATTCAGACAGCGACATTAAGGAGAGCCGTCATGGGAAGATTGGGCCTAGCCCGTTACAATATCAAGCCCAATATCAAGAGGTAAACCGTGGAGTGTCGTCATGGGCAGACTGGGCCTAGCCCGGTATAACATCAGGCCCAATAAAAAGCGAGCTGATTTCACTCAACAGCCTTGCGATGTTGAAAACTGCCATGACCGATTCAGATAATGGCTAGTAACCAACAGCGCAGAGCGAATGGTTGACTGGCTTCGGCTATCTCTCCAACCGCTCCCACGTTCGCCCCTCATTATCTCGAACCATGAAGCCGTCCTTCTCTTTCTCTCTCTCTCTATATATATCGCATACACACACGCCATGGCTGCTGTGTATTATTGCATTGCATGCTCGTAAGCTCGCTCCGCGCTCGCCTCCAGCATCATCAGTCAACTGCATGCCCAAATGACGAGGATGTTACCAGTCATCGTATCTGTCTTGTGCTGCTGGTCGTGTCTCCAAATGACGAGCGTGCGGTCGAGAGAGTTCGAGGTGGGCGGCGACAATGGCTGGGCCATACCGCGACCGGAGGAAGCCGACCGTGACTTTTACAACGAATGGGCTGCAATGCACCGCTTCAAAATCAACGACACCCTTCGTAAGATCGACTGTTTTTCTGTCGTATCATCGCATGTTGAGTTTAACACGTGGAAATTGAATTATAAATTAATTTTTGATTAATTAGATTAATTAAAATATATCAGGTGTCAATTTGATTTTCAAATTTTAAAGGAGCACGTTTTGATTGTAGCTGTTCATCTGTTAAAACATAATTTTTCTATTCGGTTTTGAATTTTCAAAACCAGATCAATTTACAACCGTGCCAAAATGATTTATTCCGGTTTAGTCCAAAACTGAAAACCGATTAAAATATTTTTTTTCTCCATTTAACTCTTATTTAATAATAATTTAGACTTGTTATAATTCTCTCAAACATAAGAAAAAAGTAAATATTGTTATATACAATTATTTATAAAATAGTGTAGTAATCAATTCTAATATTACAAATGCAAATTAAGTAATAGAAAAAAATAAATACGTACTAATTTTATTATCATTTTAATAATTCGATTTTCAGTTATTAAAATCAATAATCAAGCTGTAATAGTTTTGATATTTTGATTCTATTTGACAGTTGAATAATAAACCATTAAAACAGAATTATTTTGAATCAAATTGAATCGGTTTAGTTTAAATTTCGATTTGGATTGAACTAACAAGTAACAGCATGGTATGTTTCAAACTTTCACTCTGGTTGTATGGTTTGATTTTTTCAAAATTAACGGTTCAATTTGATAATTTTCAAACCGATTAAGAGCGGTTTTGTTTGAATTTTTACTAATCAAACCGAACCGAATCCACGTTTCCATCCAATAATGAAGTGTTTGATGAACAGGTTTCAAGCAGGAGAAGGACTCGGTGGTGGTGGTGGAGGAGGAGGAGGAGTACGACAGGTGCAAGGCGTCGCGTCCCGTCTTCTTCTCCAACAGCGACGACGCAGTGTTCAGGCTCGACAGGCCCGGCTTGTTCTACTTCATCAGCGGAGTGTCTGGCCACTGTGAGCGGGGGCAGAGGATGATCGTCAAGGTCCTCGACCAGGATGATCATCAGCATAATAATCATACATCACCACCGCCTTCCTCCTCTGCGCATCCTGACCACAACCACGCCGCGGCCGACCAGAATACCTCCGTCTCCGCTGCTGCAGCAGCCTCCAGCTCCTCTGCCGCACCACTTCTTCTTCTACTTGCAATCTTCCCATTTTTGGGCTAACTGGCTTGTTTTGACACTTGTTTTCTTGATGCAATATTATTTATTCGCAACTTGACTTCAAAATTTGTTTTCGTGCTCATCAAGACATCAACTTAGATGTTCCGTTTACAACAGTAACTTAGACTTATCAATATTATGTTTGTTGAAAATATTAAGTGGTCCCACATTGTCCATTTAAGCATCCTAATATATAGTTGTCTTCTTCATTATTAATTAATTTTGAATGTGAATCCGTGATTGACCATGTCTGTGAAGGTTAATTAAGCCTTATCGAAATCTCTAAATCCCCGCTCATTGACACTAATTTACAACATTCAAAATGAAAAATCAAAATGACGTGACTCACTTTTGAACTTATTCAGGCACAAATTGATGAAGTTTGAGATTTCATAAATATGTGGGGATATGGTGTACAAAATTAAGTCGGGCCGGCTGAAGTGGTTTGATGGATTTTGGTTCTCTGGTCCCTAATTTCTGGATTTCGGTTTCTGTTCCGGTCCAAGCTGTTAAAATTCATATGGACTCATACATTTTTTATTAAAAAATAATATTTTCATTATAATACATATAATATTTAATATATTAGTAGGATATTTTTTAATTAGTATTCTAATAAAAATTAATTCGGAACCGGTTTGGTTCGGTCTAAACTCAAACTTTTCCAGTCTAATTCGGTCGAGATAGATTCGAATCCGGTTCGATCTTCAATTCTGATTCCCATCCAAATCTGTTTTGGTCCGGTCTGCCTTTAGACCAACGAACACCCTACCAACCGTTTTTAAGACATGAACATGAATGCAGGTGAAATGGATGTATTTGAAGTTTTGTTATATGTTTGGAAGTGTCTGGAGTGGTCCACCGAGAGGAGACGAAAGCCGAAGATAAGTTTTTTTATGTATTTATTACAGAGCAATTCAATCGGTTTGTATATATCAATTTATCAATCCCATTTACTAAGTAAGATCATACATGACACCACGCCAGTGGGGTCATTTGATCCTGGTGAAAAAAAAATTCTTCATTTTTATGTATTATTTATATTAAGAAGTTAAAAAACACTCATATTTAACTTTTTAAAAATCAAAATGACTCCTCTCAAGTTAAAAACATACAATATATATATATATAGGAAGTGGATCAAATGAAAACCACTTTGAATATGTAAACTGTGGACTAATTATATCCTTTGATCATAAAGCATCCGACGATCAAGATTAAATGTTTTTTGATATTTTAATATATTGATTTTATTAGTTTTTTACTTTATTAACTAGATGCCTTAATTGTAGCGACAAATTAATTTTTTTTTAAAATCATCAAATATATCATCTCATCTCTAATTATACGCCATATATTCACTTCCTTAATTTTCTCTTTGTTTGTTTCTCTATTTTATGAGTTTGTTATATTTGTGTGTTGCTTTTAAATTTTGATCGATCAACTTATGGTGAGATGAGGCAATTCAATGATAGTCAGTTTTCTTCTTTTTTTATGTTATGAGTTAATAAGAACAACGGTGCACATTTTTTTAATCCAAAATAAGTATGTGCACCAGTGATGAATTAGTAGGCATTTGATTTTAACAGTATACCATCTCATATTAGAAAGAGTTCATCATAATTAACATTGCATATCCATTAAAATGATTGAACGTGCATATACATTAGCATAACAAAATATCTCAAACTTTAAACAATGCACCATCGAAGATTTGGAATAGTGCATCATATAACAATAGAGTGGTGCACTGAGAATCTGAGATGTGCACTATACAACCACCTAGTGGTGCACTGAGATTAAATTAAGAACCAAGAGTGCCTGATGCACCAAAAAATATGAAATATGAGTATGCTGCACAATTAATTTATTTTTTCAATAAAAAAAGGTGATAATATATGCCAAATAATTAATGAATCCCAATTAAATCATCCGGATTAATATTGAACTGTGAATTTCACATTACATCAACAAATTAATAAAGCATATGTGCACCATCCTACATTCATATCATGTGCACCATATATGTAATAATGGTGCGTAACAAAACAAGATAGATTTTTAAAGTTTAGATATGGCAGAATGTGGGTAATTATCTCTCTTTAGATGACTTAATTACTTTATTTGTGGATGATTCAACTGATAGAATGTGTGAGAGAGAGTGTTTTTCGCTAAATCACCATAAATGTGGGGATTGAGCAGTTACTCATTCCTTAATTAATGGATAGTGAATATACTCATGATATCTACAAACTATTGTGTTTTTATATTCAATTAATTTTTTTAGAAACACAATTAATCTGGTACATTGATTTGTTGTAGAATCAACGATTAGAGATAGTTCACAGTTTACATATCCAAATCGGTTTTCACCGGATCCGCCCCCTATATATATATATATATATATATCAACATAATACTTTTTGATAATTGATCCCTCTAAATATTTTTTATGAATCCGCCCCTGCACCACGCCGAACAGCGACAACAGCTCCCACAAAAAAAAAACCAAACACAACACATCCAAAATATATTCGGCGTGGTGCAGGGGCGGATTCATAAAAAATATTAAATATAAACACATTTGTATATAGTAATTCAATTAAAAAAATATAATTATAGTTAGAACTTGTAAAAAATGAATAATGACTCTAGTAGAAATCTGAATTCAACCCCTCACAAAAGAACAATAATAGCGACAAAAAATTTTGATTCTGGCCAGGATCGAACTGGCGACCTTTTGCGTGTAAAGCAAACGTGATAACCACTACACCACAGAACCCTATTTACGATTTTCTTTTACTCATACTTTTATTCTCTTATTTATTTAATATGATTAAAAGGGTACCCGAACTATCGCTATTTATTTAATTACGGTCAGTACTATTTGAATGTCTAAAAATGAGTAAAAAAAATTTTTTAGACTTATATTTTAAATTAAAAGTACATTTTTTAACTAATATTACTACAAGACGTATATCTTTATGCTAAAACTACATAGTTTTGTCATCAAATCAAATAATATCATTTTATTTACACAAAGACACTCATAAATTTCATATTAAATTAACTCTATTGCTGAACAAATTTAATAAGACTAATTGTATTCAATGAATTAAACTCAATGTGACATTTTAAATTATTGGGAAAAAAAATTGCCCCTTTCGAAGATTTGGATAATTCTGATTGTAATTGGATAAATGAACATTGTTCAGAGCTCCATTTTAAATTTCCTTTATTTTATATGATGGAATGGGAACATGGTGATGTTATTGATATACCATTTTCATCCAATGTTGAACAAAATTATACAACATGTTATTTTTATAAAAAAAAACAAAAATAAATAAAGGAATGTAGCAAACAAATCCTTTATATTCAATCGACATCAAGAGAAAACCAAGCCAGAAACATTTTTGTACCGCATGTTCACATGTCTCCCAATCTCGCTACCATATTTGTTCTATGCATGCCAACATCCCCTCCTAACGCATACCACACGCCAAATTATACAACACGCACCCAAAAACAAAATGGTGAAATAAATTTCAATCTAGGGTGAAAATCATATCAACAAAGATAGAAGAAGAAGAATTAACAGTTGGGTTTCAACTTCCAGGTAATTTCATTTTGTAAGAAAAATGTTAGAAAAGCAAGATGAACCCAGGTAAATGGAAGAAGAGAAGAGATGACCAGTAATGATAATGATGGTACTTATATAGAAGAAGAAGAAGATGATGATATAGTCTCAGAGAATGCAGTAATTAAAATAGCTATGATGATGAAGAAGAAGTTAAGCCTGAGAATTTTCATGTAGCAGCAGCGCTACACATTATAATGGCACACTCCAACTTATAATCCCAGCTAAGCTAGCTGAACCATATAGCCCCAAATTGTCCCAATCCTTAAACCCTAGAATTATGCTAAACCAGATGCATAAAGTAACACTAAAATGGTGATGATGCAGATGAAGGTCAGAAGATCAAGCGCTACTGCTGATTTCAATCCATGAGCTGCTGCTGCCTGCTGCTGCCGCCATTGTTGTTGTTGTTATGGTTGTTGCTGGTGGTGGCGGCTCTACCGAGAGTGTGCTTGTTGTTGTGCATCCAGACCTTGAACACGTGGCGCTTCACGGCCGCCTCCTGGCAGAACTGCTGCACCAGCTCCTCCTCGGCCCGCTGGATCCTCCACCCGATCCGCTCCGCCATCGCCAGCATTTTCTCCTTCTGCTCCAATGTGAACTTGGTCCGGAACCGCTTCTTCCCGTTGCTGCTGCCCCCAGCCGCCACAATCGCGTTAGGGTTCGACACGTCGTCGTCCTGGCTCCCGCCTGCGGCCCCGCCGCCCGAGCTCGAGGGCAGGGCGAGGGGGCGGGGCGGGGCGAGATGGAGGTATCCGGGCGGGGCGGGGTGAGGGTAGTACGACCCGAACCCGCCCGGGCCCGGGTGGGCTAAGTGTGGGTGTGAGAGTGAGTAAAGCATGGCGCCAGGCTCGCCGCCCACCGCTTCTTCTTTTCGGTGGAAGTTGCGGTGGCAGCCGCACGCCGCGCACTTCAAGGCGTCGAGAGAGCCTTCCGGCCCCGCCGGCATGAACTCGCAGCAGCCGTCCAGGGCGTGGCCCATCACGTTGATCGCATGGTTCTTCAGGCACTCTCGGTAAATGGGTCTTGAACTCGGAGCGGTCACGGCCGGCGCCGGCTGGATCTGGACCTGGGAAAGCGCCTCCACCATTCTCGCCCTGCTCAAGCTCACATTATTCCCACCGCCGCCGCCGCCGCCGCTGGTGACGGTGTTGTGGTTGGTGTTGGTGTTTAGGCTGCTGTTCATCATCAGCATCTCATCCGACGCCTCCTCCTCCTCCTCCTCATCGTCCTCCTCTTCTTCGCTCCTCTGGTGGCGGTGGTGGTGGGGGTGGCGGTGGTGATCGTCAAACTCCATGGAAATGAAGAGAGAGAGTGACCTAGCTTGTTCGATTGATCGAACTCTGCCAGCTGCTCAAGCTGACTGCAAAAATCGAATCTTTAGCCGAAAGGGTGCGCAGAATCAGATTGGGATTGGTGAGAACATAAGAAGCTAGCCGGTGGTGGAGGAGGAGAAGGTGGTGGTGGTGGTGGTGGTGGCCATCAATTTGCAGGTTCAGAAATGAGAGAGTGAGTAGTGTTGATTTGTTGGGGTTTGAGCAGAGAGAAAATAAACATATAAATAATCAGAGGATCAGCCTTGAAATGGAATTTTTTATTAATTCTTTTTTTCATTTTTGGATCAGTTAAGCAAAAAGGAAATGCTGGGAACTTAAAGCTATTTTCAGTCAAATAAAATAATACTTTATTGGATTTGAGTGGGGAAATTAGTTAGGGAAATTAATGTGTGGCAACAAAAAAAAAAATGGAAGTTTTCAAAATTTTACATCATAAAAAAAGATGGTGGATATGGTATAAAAGTTATTCTTTCTTTTTTTAAATCAATTTGATTGTCATCCCTTTTCAATTTATATAGAATTAAAAAAATATTTGACCTGTTGTAAGTAGAAAATAGGAGGTAATTGTTAATATTTTAAAAACAAATGTACATTTGAATAAAAAATCCAAAAAGATAAAGTAAATTTACAAAGAAATAAAATAAACTCATTGAGAATGTAAAAATAATATTGTATGCTCAATTTATTTATTTTATTTTGGAACAAATATTATGTGCGATGTTAGTGGTAGCCTAATGATTAATTGATCTATTTTCATTCTATAGGTCGCCAGTTCAATAATTGAACACTATCTTCATTTCAAAAATTACGGTCATCACTTTCTAATTTTAAAAGTCACAATCGTTTTAAATCTATGGTCTCTTTTTTAATAATTGAATTTATAGTTACAACTCTATTTAATTTTTAAGAATTATAATCTAGGGACAATTATATTTGCTTCATTTTTATCAGTTTAATTGGACAGCAATACATCACTAACCATACTAAACAAATATGTAAATTCATATAGACCAACAACTTGTCAATATATTTCTTGGTGAGAGAAGGAGAGGGGTTCAAAAAAAAATTGAATCAAAAATGTATTAAGATGATGTAGTTTTAGTTAGATGGCTAATTGCAATTTATAAATTGTAATCAAAGATTGTATTATAAATATATTTATTACACAACCGTCTCTAAATTTAAAATGATAGCGAAATTTTAAATAAGAACGTAATCAATTTAATTTTTAAATTGTGAATAGTACATAATATTTTTTTAAAAAAAATGAGTTCAACTATGCCCATTTCAATATTTTTCATCTTATAATAATATTGGATTTAACTTAATCCATTTCAATTGTTTAAGCCATATATCAAATATTGGTTCATGTGCGTCTGGTCTATGGGATTCAAACTCCTATTGATTCTAAGTTCGATTTTTAAAGTGACACTGGTCACATATAAATCCAATCGAATAATCAGAATACTGTGCGGGCTTTGCATCCCTCTCTGAAGTTTTTCCCTCACCGAAAAGGTGGGTTCTCCGAATTAAGAAAAATTGTTAAGATTTTTATTGAAGTTAATATTGTGTACAAAAAGTTATAACAATATTTATTTAGAATTCAAATTGATTTTTGACCCATGTCAACAAAATGTATCTGATTTCTGACCCAAAAGACTATCTGCACTTTTTTATACTTGGCACACCGGTTGCATGCACTGGTAAAAACTCACTCATTTATTTATTTTATTTATTCAAACCTTTGGTAATATAAAAGTAAATATTCCATCGTAATATTTCATAAGATTTACAGTCATAAATTATCAATAGAAAAAAAAATTCTCCACCAATATAAAAACAAAATTAAGTCGATAACTCTCAACATATAAACGAATAACGATTTTTATATTATACAACAAACCAATCAAGATTTATCTATCAGTAACAGTAAAAATGTGAAGTTAAAAATGTAAAAGAGACTGTATGTATTTCAGCAAACAAAACAAGGCTTAACAGTAACTGTAAAAACGTTCAACCACCGTCGATGGTGGAGGAAGAACCAACCAAAACATTATCGATTGCTTTAAACTTTTTTACCGAAATTAATAAGAAATTAAATTATTAATGTAAAAAAATGTATTTGTACCTTAAACATGTTTAGTTAAAACAAAGTCTTTTCGGATGAATTTTAGGATGTGTTGGGTATAAGAAAAATTTGGTAAAAAGAAAATTTGAGAGAAAGTAGATTTTTCATTGAATTCATCATATTTTATCTTGTTTGGTTTGGGGTGAAAATGATTGAAAAAGGCTAAAACATTCTTTATTTTAAACAAATTTTCCTTTATATTTTTCATCTAATTTTCCTACAAACCTTCGTTTTCATTTTCTCACAAATTTTCCTTCTCATTTTCCATCATATTTTCTATTCCACCAAATTTTTTCTAAACCAAACACACCCTTAAGGAGGTGAGAATTTTAAAATTTTAGAATTTTTGAGATTTTAGGGTTTTGTATTTTTAATGTTTCCAAAAGTTTGAGGGTTAGAGGTTGTAGGATTTTTGAAATTGCATCAGTTCGGGTGTTTAGAAATCATTAAAAAATTAAGAATCAGAAATCCTTAAGACTCAAAAATCTTTAAAACTAAAACAAAAATTCTAAAACTATGAAAGCCTAAAACTCTTAAAACTATTTAAAACAATATTATTTTAATTACTTGTATAGAGGTGTCAATGTGTATGATCCTGTTTAGAATATCCAAATCAAGATCTTCATTTAGATCCAAATTCAAGACACATTTTCACAAATAAATTTATTATATTAAAATTAAAAAAGTAAAAAAATTATATTTTTACTTATTATTTTATTTTTGAACTCTTTGTTGTTTTTTTAATCCACTATCAATTGTTTTCCAAATATAATTTGATTTTTAATTTTTTTTTCTTTCAATATCTATTTTTAATTTTTAAAAACAAATTATTATATTCAAATTTTTTGGACTCCGAAATTCAAACCAAATAAATCTATTATAAAAGACAATCCAAATGAGTAAACCATAATAACTCCAAATGGTCAATTAAATATACCTAAAAAATTTGAAATTTTTTGATTCGAATATATAAGACCCAATTGAAACCCCTGCCCTCACATACATAATTTCCCATGATATATCCACAAAATATTCAAAAATGTGTTTTCCTAAAATAAAAGAAAATAAATAATGAGAAGTGGCAACACGTATGCCAAATGACAAAGCCAAAACCTCATTGAATGCCAAATGACTCATTTTGTCACTAACCAAACTTAGCAACATTGTTTCTGTTTCAATCTCATCATCATCAAAAAGATCAACCAACAAAATTAAATAAAGTCTGAGTCTTAATTAATTAACTAATTAATCCCAAAATGAGCCAAAAATGATGAGTTAAGGATTAACACTCAAAGTGCTTGTTTGGTTGCTCGATCCACCGCTTCACCATTTTGCGGCATGTTAAGGTAGAAGATGATGATTTTTGGTCAATCCTAAATTTAGCAAATCAATGTCTTTCTCACATTTGTTGCATTCCTTTTAAGCTAAATGACGTGACATGTTGTTATAGAAGTATTTTATTTGTGACATTACACTTTTAAAGTGCCCAACTGATTTTGTCTCATCTTAGGATTTTTTTTTATATAATTTCATCAAGTTAGCTTATTTCAATACAATAATTGTAAAAAAAAAAGTATAGTATAAACAATGAATGCTAATTTAAATTGGTTAGGACGTTGTGTATATATGTAAAGGAGAAAATAAAAAGGTTTTCAAATATAATCATTTTCTTAATTACGGTTCGAATTATTTGAATGGCTGAAAAAGTGCAGAAAAAATATTTAGGCTGATGTTCTGAAATAAAGTTTACAATTGCTCTTCTAAACTAATATTATTATAGTAATTATATCAGTGCTTAAAACTACGTTATTTTGTCATCAAAATAAATGATATTGTTTTATTCGAATTAAGAAAATGATATTTTTTCATAATCAATCAATCTGAGTCTTTTATAAATTGAATAAGATCAGTCTAGTTTTTTCATCGCTCTTTTCGATAGTTCAACGCACATTTAACTTTTGTTCTTATTTATAAATATTTCAAATTTATTTTGATCATTCTTTAAATGTCTTATGAATTAAATAAAATCTAACTCAATCAAATTGATGCATATGAATTTACTTACTTTTACGTCCTGAAGTGTATTTGAGTGTACATACGTCACATAAAATATATTAACTCCAGATCAATAATCAAATTGATTGATATTGATTTTGAACGTAAGACTTTCAGTAAATTCGTTGAAATTATCACTTATTTGTTAGATATATTGTCTGCCTGTAAAAAATTAAAAATGAAAAATAATATTAATAGTTAAAATCAAAAGTTGAGATTTATGACAATTTTATATCACTGCACAAAACTATTTGTTTTCTGAATTTCTGGTGAATTTTATGGTTGGCCTTCATTCTGTCAAAATTTTGTTCATTGAAAACAATTAATTGTATTTTAAGGCAAAATTCACTGCCGAACTGATTTTTTTTTTTCATATTAGCGACTTTTTTTTTATTTCATCAAATTTCATTTTAGTTTAATTTGATTTAAAAATATGATTCAATTTAGCTTAGTCTGATATAATAATTGTAAACAGACATATGTAGAATGAGTAATGATGATCAAACTGTAAACAGACATAGCTTAGTTTAATTTAGCGACTTTTTTATTCATCTGTCAGCCAAAATATTTGTCAATAAAAATCACTATTTAAATAATAACAAGAATAATAATAATAAAAATTTTGAGATCAAACTGAAGCTTGATGGGAATATCGTTCAGACAAACTTTTGTTAAATACCCAGTTATATTGATATGAATACTCAATTTTATTTTTTGGCTAAATATATCTTAGTCGAAAAACTTCAATTAAAACCGATCGATAAATGGAGGCCAATTCTTATGTATTTTGAGAAATGATTTATTTTATTCTTTATTAAATTATTAATCAAGGAATAAAGAGTCTGATTTATTTTTTGGCTAAATATATCTTAGTCGAAAAACTTCAATTAAAACCGATCGATAAATGGAGGCCAATTCTTATGTATTTTGAGAAATGATTTATTTTATTCTTTATTAAATTATTAATCAAGGAATAAAGAGTCTGATTTATAAAAAGTGGTTGACCATATTATACGAACAATTTTTCGGCTGTTTTGAGAATTATTCCAAAATTTATGAAAATTATTTATGCTAATTAGTAAAAAAAGAAATTCACATTTAATTTTATTTTAGTTTCAAACTGAATAAAAATGAAATTAAAATATGTTTAAGCATGCATGTATATATATATTCTTTCATATAGTGCATTGTACCACAAGTTGTGCATCTAATTAATAATGACATTTCGTGGTCATTCACGGGTATATTTATGTGATAATCAATGCTGAAACTGAAAACATACCCTCAATTTTTCAGGCGAGGTATTAAAACGATTTTTAATTTTTTTATTCTTATTTTTAATGGGGTGGTTTGATCCAAAATAAAATAATCAAATCGGATCAGAAGCGGTTTTGGACTATCAGGAATCAAGGAGGACCGGATTGGTTTTGAGCGGTTTGATAAAAAAATAATTGGAGTCTAATCGTAAACAATCAAACAATTGACTGTGAGATGATGCTTCGTTTATATCTGTAACTTTGCTCGTAGCAAATTGTTTTATTGTTTGAGAAATGATTCCTTTAAATATGATCAGAATTGACTAAAACATTATTACACTTACATCATTACATGGTAAATAAAATTGAGATTTTTATGCGATCATGTCAAGCAATTTGACAGTTACTTAAAATATGATTGTTTCAGATTTTATCAACTAATACCTAATGAATAGGTGTCTCCTCATAAAAAACCATCTTAATATGTATAAAACCATCCTGTTTCATCTCAAATCATTCTTATTTTATGCATAACCGTTTGGCTGCAAACTTGCATTGCCGCACCGGATAAAAATCCATAAAACAGACCTACTGGCCATACTAAATTATTTTTTAAAAATTCAGTTAATTAATATTTTTTGTCAGGAATTTTTTCATAGTTAGAATGTATCCATTTCGAAAACCATGATATCAAAAACTTGTGAGCTAAAATGCACATCATTTTTTTTTGTTTCGGTACGTTATTATCAAATACTTTGTCCAATCTAATTCCGACCCAAATTTCAATCCGAACCTAAAACTTAACACACTTATTTTTTTTTTTAAAAAAATAATTGTC
Organism: Kalanchoe fedtschenkoi; assembly: GCA_002312845.1. Taxonomy (NCBI): domain Eukaryota; kingdom Viridiplantae; phylum Streptophyta; class Magnoliopsida; order Saxifragales; family Crassulaceae; genus Kalanchoe; species Kalanchoe fedtschenkoi. The sequence goes on along the minus strand of NQLW01000045.1, from coordinate 294,444 downwards.
ATCAAAACTCGAACAAGCAATTTATACATCTCCTTCGTATTTTATCATGGGCAATTATTGATGAATGGATACAAATGAAAAACAAGAAGTTATTATTGAAGACCTTTTTCTTGAAACTTGCTTGATGATTTACCATCACACAAAGTTTCAAGGTTGGAAGAATTTTATTGGTTTCATGAGACAATAGGGTGTAGGTTTTAGTACAAGCTAGCTAGACAGTGTACTAGGACAATCTGTCACCATTCTTGATTTCAAGAAAAAAGGGTCCCCCTTGTTACACATAAATATTCTATCTTAATGATAAATTATTATTTGACTTTGCTGATTTTTATGTTTATTTAAGAGCAACATATAAAATGGGTATTCATATTTTAGTACGAGTCACGTGATAGTTTTAATATTTGTTTTAAAAATAAGGTTTTTTTGTTTTTGAGAAATTGACCAATTGGAAGTGAAATACCTTTTACTTTGGTTCCATAGAGATAACAAAATTTACATTAAAAATTCTAAATTAGAATTCTCCTTTTTTTATTTATAAAAAATATATATATACAAGAAATTTGATAAAGCATTCAAATTTTCAACCTTTTAGACATATGTTTGAATAAGAGGACACAAAAAGAAATAAGATGGAATTTCTAAATAAGAAAAAAAGGTGTAATTAAATAGGCTTGTAGGGCTACCATGTGGGATTCAGAGACCATACAACAGGGATGCTCTGTCTGACTGTACACGCTGACGTGTCTCCTCTGCTTCATCTTTGAATTTATCAAATTCATAACATGTAATTTTTTCCAAAATTGAGCAATAGTTTTATAACAATAGTTTTATATTAAATTATTAATAATATTGAACAAGTGTTGGTGGTGTCAAGGGGCTGGTGAGATTGTGACAATACAATGAAAAAGATTTTATTTTTCTCCTACACATTTCTGATATTTTTAGTCATATTTGGTTGCTAAAAAATTATTCTTTTCTTTCTCTCATTTGCAGCTTTATTAAGATGTTGCTTTGCTTTATAATCTCCAAACAAGCAACAACATGTCTGTGGCCCCCAAAGAGGAGGAAAGGATTGAAGAAGCTAGCTTTGCATCTTCTCAACATGATCATCACTATCATCAACTTCCCACCAACAAACAAACCCTATCTTGGTCTCTATGCATTAAGCTACAAACATACATTGACCCCTCTTCACTTGTTTCCATCTTCATTATTCATTCTTCAAATTACATCTGCAGCGCACCTCCAACATATCCATATTTATGTAAAATCATTAAAATTTAAATTTATTAGACAACACCCCTAACTACCGAGATAAGTTTATTACATGTGTGTTGCGCTCTTCTAACATATATGTATATATATACATTCACCCCTCTTCACTTATTGAGATAAAAAAGTAAGAGATTCTAAAATTGAGATAAGCTTTATATTGATGGGGTTGAAGTTTAAGGGAGGACCACAGGATGGATTGATGATGTAGGAAAAGATGGAGAGAGATGGTTGATTAGCATGAGTTTTTACAAGGGGTTGAAGCTGTAACAGTTGATTTTGCAGGAGAGATGAGGAGGGTAGGAGTGTGCATGCCTGACACTCCCACCATTACTGGTTTTTGTTTTGGTTGACAACATAAGCAGCCAGCTAGCTTTGCTTGGTGTGAGGATAAAGTTATCTTAAGTCTCCTTTTTTACCTGATTGATATCATCACACAGTCACACGACCTTTGCCCCAAGACTTGACTAGTAACCCCTCATTGTCCTCTTCTCCAATTTTCCATCTTCAAAATGCCAGCAGTAGCAGCAGCTTCCTTCCAAAAGCCAGTCCAAGCAGGGATGGGTGTGGGTGTGTCCTCAAGTTGTGGGGTAGCTGGTCAGAGGGATAGAGAGAGGTTAAGGTAGCCAAAGGTGTGACTGAACAGTACAAGTGACCAAGAATGCCAAAACTGAGCTGACATTATCAAATGCTTCCTCCACTACCATCAAACTTACACCAAAATAGGCACTTTGCATCCTTGCTCAATTGACTACTCGCTTCCCACAGCTTGCTTGCTTGCTGCAAAACTAACATGCCCACCATCTTAATTTTGGTCAGAGAGAGAAGGAGGGGAGGCCCATGTTGAAGATGAGTCCTCTATCTTTTTCCATCCCCACATCTTTTCCATATTCCAAACCCCACCAGCTCAGATACCCTTCAAAAATCAAGGGGCCCATTGTAACACAAGAATTGAACAAATAGACAGGTCTCACTTTCTAAGGAACAAAAGATATGTCTCAACATTGTTTGACCCTGATGCTGCCCCAGCCCCAGCTCACAGTTGCACATAAGCCTTTTTCTGCAGTCAACAAACCACATGAGGGGGTTCAGTGGGAAGCTGATGGCACAGCACAAACATTTACAGCACCAGCAACAACCAACACCAGCAGCATATTCATATTCATATGCATGAGTGTCATGTAGATGCAAGTAAGGATATGATTAATAAAGGGGACCCCTTTGGGACTTGGGCATGTGGGATCATAAGGACAAGTTTTATGTATGTATGAATGTGAGCACATATATCTACATATATGTGTGTGTGTGGGTGTGGTGTTGACAAGGAAGATCTAAATTGGGCCATGGATGCTGCATCCATCTGCATCAGATTCTACAGCTACATATATTATGTTGTTATATGCAGCAACTTTCTACATCAATGAGCTCTGTAAAGCTTAGAGCCATGGTCAAAACCCAGAAAAGGAAGGCAATGGAGATGCCATATGAGGATAGGATGAGGGTAAATGCTGCAGGGTTCAAAAAAATTCAAACCAGTCACTACCAAGCCATTAATAAGAAGGGGATGAGATGAGATGAGAGACCCTGCTTATTAAGTGCTGTTGAGAACAGTGTTTTCACATGAAGTAATGCAAAGAGGTTACGTCAACAACAGACTGGGGTCTGCTATATTTAATCTGCTGGCACTGTCAACAGTTTGCATTTGAGTGCTTCAACTGTCAAACTGAACAAAGAGGGTTTCGAATTCCTGATGTTCAAGTTGATGTGTGAAGCACCCAAATCCACACTTGGTAAAGAAGAATGCTATTTTATGTTATGTAGTGCATGATACAAGGAACAGGACTCAACATCAAAATGCAAACTCCCATGTAAACCTTGCATTTCCTTTCACTATCCAATCTCACATGTATGTTCTACAATAAGCATAGCCTAACTTAATATCATTAAAATGTAGAAAAATGAGATCGGCGTTACCCATTTGCCTGATGATCATCAGGTGAAGGAGAGAGTCTAATAAGGAAGAACTCTCATACACGCAGCTGGTTGTTATTTTCTAAGGCGTCTTGGAAGCACTTTACAGCACAATGACATAACCTGGACATACTTTTCAGCGTTGTTCGTCCTGCTGGATGACGGATTCACTGCCTTTAGCTAATGCAGTGTGATGACTACCTAGCTAGTAGACATGAAGTAAAACATGTGTTTCATCAGCACCTGATTTATAAAATAGTTCCCTAACTGAGAGCTAATCATTCACCCTTTCATAATGCACGTGAGGACAGAAGTGACTTAAACAAATGCGCAAAGCATACAACAATATACAACACTAGCAGAAATTTGAAAAGATCCATCTCGCAGTACGCACTACCTATGAAGATGGGGCTGATAAGAACACAATGATATCATTCACCCTTTCAAGTTTCAACATTGCATCCAGTTTTTCATTTGACACAAAACATGAGCACGTACCAAACTTATATAATAACTCCACTGTCTGTTCACCAGATTTATAAGACAGAGGGCTGTCACTGCAAAATGCAAGTTTTGCAATCGATATATAAACAACTCCCATTACCCGACCAGCAGATGTGGACAAGTAACATGCAAATGAATCTAAAAGCTTCTCTTCAGGAATGGTGTCAAAAGTTTGACGAAAAATCTTCTCATATATCCACCTTCTGCTAAGACCTCTGATCCTTTGGCAATTATTCCCATAGCAGCATCCGCAAGGCTTGGAGATGTTTTCACTGCATATGAGATACTAAGTGGTCAATAGATTGGACTGTGAAAATATTTGAACCAGCGAGGTCATTGGGTACTGGAAGACTCATGCATGAGGTAAGGTCGTATGTGCCATTCCAGGTGTTGAGCAGCACACCCAAACCTGACCAGCATCCTTGCTCCATATAATGTTCAGTGAAACAGACTTGAAAAGAAAGAGACATTTTTCATTGATCAACCAAGTTCGTGATTCAGTATTTTTCATTTATACCCTTGACACAACTTCTCCATACTATGAAACTTAAGACATTTGCAAGCTCTCACAATCTAGGTGTAAGTAAACCCATCATACAAAGGGCTATAACTATGACTATGCGGGATGGCAAAGAGCACCAATTACAATATGTAAGGGTGGGTTCCCATAGGTGGCCTTTTAAAAATCAAACACGCAACAAGGTAGAGATTTATCAAAGGAAAGCTCATCTTTTGTGGTGTAGGAAGAAGATTTCATTCTAGCAATGCATAAGTGGGTTCCAAAAAGCTAGAGGTTTCATCAATTCAATCGACTTCCTAAATGCTGGCCCAATAACTGGTGAGCAATTTCAGGGCCCAAAATATTGTTGCAGAAAGTTGAGACCACAGGGAACAAATAAATGAATAAATCATGGAAGCATAAGCAATTCAACACAGAATAGCTGCTAAGTCCTTCAGTCTTCAAGAATGACGCATTTATAGCCAAGACATTCCCACCCCAAGTAATCAAAATAGCTGAAAGTTGGAGAAGCCAAATACCAAAGATAACACCAAGCCAAAAGAGAGAATTCTCTAGCTCTTTCCAGGCAAGAATATGTTAAAGTGGCATGCCTTGTATTCAAGACATTTATTATGCCTTTGTACCTCAACACCATATTAACCTTTTGTTCTTACTACCACTCCTCATACTTCCTTTCCTCTCTTATATCTCACTTAATTAAATTTTTTTATTTATTTTTATTTATCACTTAATAATTTTTTATACATATTTAATATCAACAAATACTTTAAAATGTCAAACATTAATCACTTCATTATAATAATCAATAAAAAATATATTCTTCACCCATAATCATCTATCAATTTTACTTTTTACACAAATTTTATTAAAAAAATATTACTCTCTTTTTTTTTTACATGTCAGTTAACCGAATTTTTTTGTCCTCTTTTACATGTCACTTAACCGATTTTTTTTGTCCCCTTTTGCTTGTCACTTAACAATTTTCAATGCGTATTTAATATCAACAATTATCTTAAAATATCAAACATTAATCACTTCTTTATCATAAACAATAAAAAAATCATTTATCACCAGTAATAATCTTCTAATTTTAACTTTTGCACGACATATATTGGAGGATGGAGGAAGCAAAGATGATATCTGAGCAGAAGAGAACAAAACCACTCCAATTCTTCAATCCAATATTTAAAAAAAACAAAAAAACAGACAAAATCTCATTTCAACTGACCTTTGATCGATGACTCCACAGGCGACGACGCGCCTCTACCGTACCCAAACTCCGAGGTCCGCTCCGTAAAATGCGCCTCGGAAACCAGCTATGGACTCTACCTTACCGTCTTCGTCGCCACCGAAGCCCTCCGCTCCCCAACCGTCTCCTCCGCCTTCGCAGCTAATGACGCTTCGGACACATCAATCACCGTATCGCCTCCGTTCCGTACAGCCTTTAGTCCCGGTATTCACCGGTGCCGCCGCTGGATCGATTCCACCTTTGGCTACTCCATCGCAAAATCGATAGCTGCCGTAAATTACCGATGCACGAAAACAGTGAGTAGCATGCGCGTGCTTTCACGCGCGGAAGGTCATGAACGAACCGTTCCTCCACGTGTCGATCAATTATTCCTCGAAATTTGTTGATTTTGCGTCCTATTGGACATTGAACCAATTGGGACTTCGGCTCAATTGGAATGGTTCGGTTTCATCTGATAATTAGACTAGACCATCGACTTCTCCACGTGTCATACCGTCATTCGTTTAAAATCCGCAGACCTTTCAGTGTTCCGAACTGAACCAGTTGGGTTATTCTTTAATGGTAATGGATTGGTTCAACTTCAATGGTTCTCGTCTTCGCTTTCTGAATGGAAGCTCCACGTGCCTTATTTTCATTCGAATATTGAACCACGTGGAATACCGGTTCAATTGTAATTAACCGGTTCAATTTGTTACCGTCTTCCGTCTCTAACCTACCAGTCATTTGAAGCTTGGTAGTTGCACAGAGGAAGCAGAGCATAGAGCAGAGAGGGAAGTCAATCAAGCCAATGGCTACACTCATCACCAAAGCTACAATATTTCAACTCAAAACTTCAACCCATCTTCACCTTCTGTTCAACCCTCCAACCTCCAGCACAAAATGTGCGCTGTCATTTCGTCGTTACCCGTGCCAACCCCCATCTTGTCTGTCAGCCCGATCTCATGGGATTTCCCGATTGGCGCAAGAATCGGAATTCTGATCCCGAATCGTCTGACAGCTCCGTGAATGAAAGGCTGGTGAATGGATATGGTGCCCGGCAGAATGGATTTGGGCAGAGCCTGTATGGATTTCTGCAGCGGTTCATGTCTGGAAGTAAGCCTTTACGTTTTTTGCCCATTTTCTTATTTATTTTTCATTTTAAAGCTTTTTTGAAATTGGGCGTTTGATTTGGGCAGAGAGGCTTGACGGCGGGTCGCGGACGGAGGAAGAAGAGAAGGTGTATTCATGGCTGTATACAATTGCTCGGACGCACAGGGACTTGGTGTTTGAGTATGTTAGATCCACTGAAAGAGGTGAGCACGTTATTGGTGGTTGTAAGGTGAGTGAGAGTCAAATCATTGCAGGAGAGGTGTTTGATCAAATGTCTCTAAGAATGTCATTTTCTTTTGAAAGAGAGTTTATCGGCTAATGTCGCTTGAAGCTCACAATCTGCATCACGTTGTGTCTGCTGTGGCGTGTATGTGATTCTTTAGAAATCGGTAGTGAATCCATATTCGGTAAAATGTCCTTGACGTGGATTCTTGCTGCTTTTGTAGTGATGATAAGGTTATTGGGATCGGTGCAGGTTTGAGCTTTCACGAAGCGGAAAGGAGGTTAAAGGAAAATGGTCCAAACGTGCCCGCTGAGCACAGTTTCCCTAGCTGGTGGCAGCTTCTATGGAATGCAGCCTTCCATCCTTTCAATCTCATTTTGATCGTCTTGTCAGCAGTTGCATATATCACCAGTGATAATCCAAATGGGTGCATAATGCTCGCCATGGTCTTCATCAGCGTCTCTCTTAGATTCTATCAGGTGCTTATTCCTTTTCTCCCGAACTCTACCCAATGAATTTATCATTATTTATAGTTCTCATCCAATGGATTCGCTCACTCTAGGAGCACAGTAGCTCAAAAGCAGCTATGAAACTGTCCGAATTCGTTAGGTGCCCGATTAAAGTTCAAAGGTGCGCAGGAAGAGTGGTGCAGACTGAGCTGATAGTTCAAGTCGATCAAAGGGATGTAGTTCCAGGTGACATTATCGTGTTTGAGCCCGGAGACTTGTTCCCCGGTGATGTTCGTTTACTGACAACCAAGCATCTAGTTGTCAGGTAAATACTCATTTCAGCGTCTGCGAATTCGTGCATTGCATTTCGCCTTTCGAGCAGCCATTCTTTTGCTTCCATATTCAAAATCGTGATCATTTAGTACTTTTGAACAGTCAGTCCTCGTTGACAGGAGAGTCCGGCGTAACTGAGAAAACCGCTGATGTCAGAGAGGACCAGAGCACGCCTTTGTTAGATCTAAAGAACATATGTTTCATGGTAAATAATATGACGTAACTGAAACTTTTTCTGATTTTATTATCTTCAAATTATTTTTTTTTCCGGATAGTACTGAGAATCGGGGACTTTGGTTGATATTCAGGGCACAAACGTGGTATCCGGCAGCGGAACCGGCTTGGTGGTTTCCACAGGCCCTAAGACATATATGAGCACAATGTTCTCAAATGTGGGAAAGCATAAACCTCGAGATGATTTTGGGAGGGGTATTCGCAACATATCCTTTCTTCTGATCGGCTTCATGTTAGTAATAGTTACAGTCATTGTGCTGACCTGTTTCCTCACTTCTCATGACTTGACCGAGAGCTTTCTTTTCGGAGTCTCGGTTGCGTGCGCTCTCACGCCCCAGATGCTTCCCATCATTGTTAACACGTGTCTGGCGAAAGGAGCGCTGGCTATGGCCCGAGAAAGATGCATTGTCAAAGGCTTGACAGCTATACGCGACATGGGATCCATGTAAGTCAGGTTTTCTTTACATGGCCTGTGGGAATCGGGCGTTTATTTTTTCATTCGTGTGAGCTTCCAGTCGATGAAAATGTGTTTCGGTTGTGTAGGGATATTCTGTGCATCGACAAGACTGGGACGCTGACCATGGACAGCGCGATCATTGTCAGTCATTTGGACAGCTGGGGTTCATCAAACGAAAAGGTCCTGAAATTCGTGTTTCTCAATGCGTACTTCAAAACCGAACAGAAATACCCTCTAGACGCAGCAATTCTGGCGCATGTATACACAAATGGGTATAGGTTCCAGCCTTCGAAATGGAAAAAGATAGATGAAATTCCTTTCGACTTTACACGAAGAAGAGTTTCCGTCATTGTGGAGGCCGAAACTGATGTGGAAGACAATCGAGAAGAGTTTATAGACAGATATGTGATAACCAAGGGAGCTCTAGAAGAAGTGGTCAATATTTGTAGCCTGCTGGAGCACATTGACGGGGGAGAAATCAGACATTTAACCTCAGACGACCTCCAGAGAGTTTTTAACAAGGCGGAAGAATTGAGCAATGAGGGTCTGCGCGTTATAGGAGTCGCTATGAAGAAGCTGAAGGTACGAGACAGGCTCTTACTCCATGTTAACTGTCTTATGCTTTAGGCTATAAAAATTTGAAAGTATTCGACGAGTGACGTTGTTGTAACTTTGCAGCACAGAAGAGGCAGCATTATGAGCGATGAAGCCGTGGAGTCAGACTTGGTGTTTTTAGGCCTTGTCGCCTTCTATGACCCACCGAAAGACTCAGCTAAGCAAGCTTTATGGCAGCTAGCTGAAAAAGGGGTCAAAGCGAAAGTTCTGACTGGCGATTCGCTCTCCTTGGCTATCAAGGTCTGCAAGGAAGTTGGCATCAGGACCGAGCAGGTCATCACCGGGCCAGAACTCGAGCTACTCGATCAAGAATCTTTCCACGACACAGTCAAAAGAGCCACGGTCCTTGCTCGCCTCACCCCAACTCAAAAACTTAGAGTGGTGCAGTCCTTACAGACGGTTGGAAACCACGTCGTTGGATTCTTGGGCGATGGGATCAATGACTCGCTGGCATTGGACGCGGCACATGTGGGGATATCGGTTGATTCTGGAGCTCCGGTAGCGAAAGACTTCGCTGACATAATCTTACTCGAGAAAGACCTCAACGTGCTGGTCGCGGGCGTGGAGCAAGGCCGATTCACATTCGCCAACACGATGAAGTACATCAAAATCTCGGTCATAGCGAATCTCGGGGGCGTCCTCGCAATCCTCATCGGCACATTGTTTCTCAAATCCGAGCCCTTGACCCCCAAGCAGCTCCTGGTCCAGAACTTCCTCTACAACCTCGGCCAGATCGCCATCCCATGGGACAAGACCGAGCCAGACTCCGTCAGAAAGCCCCAAAGATGGTCCGAAAAAGGCCTCCCCATCTTCATCCTCTGGAACAGCCCGGTCACCACTCTATGCGACCTCTCCACACTCCTATTCCTCTGGTTCTACTACCACGCCTACCGCTCAGATGACTTGCAGTTCTTCCGCGCAGCTTTCTTCGTCGAGGGCCTCCTAATGCAGATCCTGATAATCCACCTGATCCGGACCGAAAAAATCCCCTTCATCCAAGAAGTCGCCTCATGGCAGGTCCTATGCTCCACGGCCACCATATCAGCCATCGGGATCGCCATTCCCTACACACCCGTCGGGAAGGTGCTGGAATTCGCTCCTCTGCCGCTTTCCTACTTCGGGTTCCTGGTCCTGCTCTTCCTGGGGTACTTCACCGTCGGCCAGATAGTTAAGAGAGTTTACATCAGAGTTTACAGGAGATGGCTTTAGCCTGCGCCTCGACTGCGGCTGTGCTCTCACGAGGCTCGACACTGACCGCCTGCTGCCGGAGTTTCACAACATTGCCAACTCGAGAAATCGATTCATTTTTCGTGTGGATGTGTATAACCAGACTTCCATTTGATGTACATTTATATGTATGTGTAACAGATTCAACAGCAGCTGACGAACCCAGGTTTTGTCATATTTGAAACGTCGTCGTTTAAAATGAAACGAAATGGAGAAGGATTTGATAAGTACAGAGAGAAATATACTAATCACAGGCCAAATAAAAATACATTTTTATAACGACAATTTACCTCGCTAATATTATTTCCTGTTAGTGAATTATTCCGTCGAAAAAATTATCTAAAACCAGTACGGCGTCGTTTCTTCACAGCATGATCTATTTCCCGAGGAACGATGATTTTTACGGCGTCGTTTAATGTGGGCAGAACCAAATTCGAGTGAGATCAGAATTGGGCCCATTTAGAAAACCATGCATCGGCCCATATTACGGGCCAGCCCAATTTCCACGCTTCTCAATATGTGGGCGAATTTCGCTTCACGAAACTCCATCGCTCGGAAAACGCTGACACGAAAATCGATCTCCGCCGATAGCCGCCATGAGCAGCAGCCGAGGTCGAAACTTCCGCCGCCGAGCCGACGACGACGAGGCGGAGCCTGAACCAGAAGCCAAACCCTCCAACAACGGAACCACCGCACTGCCTTCCTCATCGAAATCAGCGGCCAAAACTGCATCCAAATCGACAGCGTCGAAGCCTAAGAAGCCGAGCCAGCAGGCGCCCAATCTGCTGAGCTTCGCGGAGGATGAGGACGCGGATGAAGATGGTCCTTTTTCGCGGCCGAAGAAAACACCGTGGTCTTCGCGGCCTGCGAAACAGTTGACGGCGACGACGCCTGCGTCGAGCTCCGGGCATAAGATTACGTCGAGTAAGGAGCGAGTGAGGAGCGAGCCGAGCTCGTTTCCGTCGAATGTGCAGCCGCAGGCTGGGACGTACACGATGGAGGCGCTGCGGGAGCTGCAGAAGAACACTAAAACCCTGGCGAGTTCGAGGCCGGCTGTGGTAGAGAAGAAATCTGAGTCGGTGGTTGTGTTAAAGGGGCTTTTGAAGCCTGTCACGTCGGCGGAGGATACATTGAAGGCGGATGATGAGTTGGATGATCAGGCGAAAGAGAATGGGGACAGAAGGGAGAGGAGTGGTGTTCAGGGTAGAATCAGTTCGTTGAGGATTGGGAGACGTACCGCTTCTGCTTCTGATGGTGGTGACACTGGTATTCCTGACAAAGCCACTATTGAGATGATTAGGGCGAAAAGGGAGAAGTTGAGGCAGTCTAGGGCTGCAGCACCGGATTACATTGCATTAGATGGTGGAAGTAATCACGGCGAGGCGGAGGGGTTGAGTGACGAGGAGCCAGAGTTTCAAGGGAGGATTAAGATGTTAGGTGAGAAATCGGATAAAAAGGGTGTTTTTGAGGAGATAGAGGAGCGTGGGATTAGCCCTAGTATTGGGAATGATAATGATAGGAGTGATGATGAGGACAATGAAGAGAAAATATGGGAGGAGGAGCAGTTCAGGAAGGGTTTGGGGAAGAGAATGGATGATGGGTCTGGTAGATTAGCTACTAGTAATGTACCTCTTATTAATAACGCCCCTCAGCCACAGTTAGCTTATCCTGCTGCAGCCGGATGTTCTTCTGCTGCAAATGCGTCGCTGGCTTCTAGCTTCAGAGGGGCAGTTGCTGTATCTCAAATGAAAGAAGTGCAGCCAATAGCCTTACAAGCTGAGAGTGCTATGAAAGCTTTGCAAGACTATGTTGGGAGGCTAAATGTAAGATTTTTGTTCTTAAAATATTTGCATTCTTAGTATTTTTTTTGATGATTTGTTTTGAAGCGACAACAATCCAGCAACTTAAGTTTTGAGATTGTATATGATCATTAAACATGTCCTTATTCTTTCCTGCTGTGTACTAAAGTTTGGTCTTACACAATTACTGTCAAGGAAATAGTTGCTGTTCATTGGTCTCTGGGTATGTCAGCTAAGTTTAGGCTTCAATTTGAAGTAGTGTAGTTGGAGAAAAATACTCGGGCTGTTTCAGATGGCAAATATGTTTATGTGAATGTTAGTTTGTCTGATTGAGGGCCTATTGTCAGACTTGAGGTTCCATTTTTTATTTCCTCTACCTGAATATATTGAGAATTCATTATTTTATATGTTTTATCTATTTCATTATTTGTGAATATAGTGTTTTGTCACACCTATTGTCATGTCATGAACTCATGGAATATGTATTTAAATTTTCTGTTGTGCAATTTTGAGGCTGAATCTGCACTCTCTAAAATATTTTGTTGCATCTTAATTGAGAATTATTAGGGGTGTTGTCTTCAATTACAGATGAACAGTAATGCAAATTCATTTTCCGTGTGTCCTTTCCATAATTGCAGTTAAGCAATTTTGTTTGGAGTTGCTTGTGCAGGATTTACTGACTTTCATTTTCTCCCTTCCAGGACTCTTTCGGAAGAACTGTCACGTCCCTTACAAAAACCGAAGAAAATCTGTCTGCATCAATAACAAATGTCACAAATTTAGAAAAATCACTTTATGCTGCCGGTGAGAAGTTCATCTTTATGCAAAAGACTCGTGACTTTGTTTCTGTTATATGTGACTTTTTGCAGGTATGAGCATATCTAATTTTTCCCATCGCATTATAGGGTGCCTCAACCTTGTAGTGTGCATAAGCTAATTATTGGCATATGAGCCATCTGATTGTCACCATATGGAAATTTTCTGGTACATATGTTTTAAGGCATTCAGTTGATGTTGTATAATTAAAATGAACCCCTTACATCTCGCTATATCCTTGTGGCCATGTATCAACTTTTTTGTTCAGAAATCGCAGTTTCGTCATTGTTTCGTCTTCGTCTTGTTTCCCTTTTAGTCAACATTTTTATGGTCGTATGATGAAATGTGAATTTTTTTAGTCCTCATATTTGAGTTGATTCATGCTACTTACAACATTGTTTTTATGTGCATTATCTTCTTCTCAGTGAGAAATTAGTAATTGATGATTAAAAATAGTGTTGACTTAGCAATGACTATCCTTTTTTTCATTCCATTAACGCTGATGCCAAGTATTGAAATGAGTTATTTTATGTCTATGTATTCATCCATTATTTTCTTATTTTCTTTTAGCATAAAGCTCCTTTCATTGAAGAACTAGAAGAAGAAATGCAGAAGCTTCACAAGGTGCGGGCATCAGCCACTTTGGAACGTAGAACTGCTGATAATGATGATGAAATGTTAGAGGTGGAAGCAGCAGTCAAAGCCGCAACATTAGTATTTAACAAAAGTGGTAACAGTGCTTCATTGGTTTCTGCAGCAACAGCGGCAGCGGCTGCGGCTGTGAGAGAACAAGGAGATTTGCCAGTGAAATTGGATGAATTCGGTAGGGATGAGAACCTTCAAAAACGTATGGATAGTTCAAGGAGAGCAGAGGCTCGAGCACGAAGAAAGGCACGTGCAGATTCTAAGAGAATGTCTGCCATGGATGTAGATGGTCCTGATCGTACAGTTGAAGGAGAATCGAGCACTGACGAAAGCGACAGTGAGACTGCAGCATATGAATCAAACTCTGATCAACTGCTTCAGACCGCAGATCAAATTTTTAGTGACGCTGCTGAAGAATACTCTCAACTTTCTGTGGTCAAAGAAAAACTTGAAAAATGGAAGAAATTTTATTCATCAAGCTATCGTGATGCTTACATGGCCCTCAGCATCCCTGCTATATTCTCTCCCTATGTGAGGCTTGAACTCCTTAAGTGGGATCCTCTTCATAAAGAAATAGATTTCGATAACATGAAATGGTACATTCATGCTACAGTATATGAAATGCTTTTGCTTTTGCTTTAAACAACATCCAGCACTCCCCATCTATGACACATCATTTTCTCGCCCTTTCTTCCATGATAGATCATGATATTAGACATCAGAATTCATTTACAGCCACATTAAACTATGCTAGGCCGAGAAAAGCTTATATGGAGTCCTTTAGTGTCAACCAGCTGTTATTTATATATTCTGTTTATCTGAATAAGGTTTCAGCTGAGTCAACTGTGTGTTATTTCTCTTTACAGGCACTCACTGCTGTTTGATTACGGTCTCACAGACAAAGAGTTTAGCGCTGATGATGCTGATGCTAACTTGGTGCCACATTTAGTTGAAAAGGTTGCACTCCCAATTCTGCATCATCAGGTTGCCAATTGCTGGGATGTGTTGAGTACAACAGAGACTAAAAATGCTGTTTCCGCCGCCAGCTTGATAGCCACTTATGATTTAGCTTCAAGCGAAGCTTTTGGGGAGCTCTTAGTTGTCGTCAGGAAGCGGCTAGCTGATGCGGTTGCTGACCTTGTGGTAATTTATTGCTTGAAGCTATATTGAGTACTCGTCATTGGAATATTTAGAAAATAGTAGTTAAAAAATTCGTGTTTGTGGTTTCTTTGTTAGGTCCCAACCTGGAACCCACTTTTATTGACAGCTGCATCAAATGCATCAAGAATCGCAGCATACCGGTTTGGAGTCTCTGTTCGTTTAATGAGAAATATATGCATGTGGAAAGACGTCTTCTCTGTTAACGCTCTTGAAAAACTTGCTCTTGATGAACTTTTGAGTGGAAAAGTTCTCCCTCATTTGCTGGCTATCAAATCCAATATTCATGATGCGATCATTAGAACGGAAAGAATCATAGCATCTCTATCTGGGGTTTGGGCTGGAGCAACAGCCATTGCCTTGCACAGGTATTGTCAGCTAAAAACACGGACACTTAATATCCGGTGCTTTGTCAATAGTTTTCAGACTCCACAACTATCCGAGTTCGTGGTGCACCTTTTAAAAAACCCTTTTGATAAATATTGTATATGCATTATGCAGCAACAAACTTCGGCCACTGGTGGATTATGTTCTTTTGCTCGGTAAGACACTAGAAAAGCGAGGGTCTGGTGCCTCCGAGAGCGAAGCCAGTGGCCTTGCTCGGCGTGTCATGACAATGTTGGTTGAACTTAATGAGTATGACGAGGCCAGAGCCATTTCGAGGACCTTCCAGCTCAAGGGGGCATTTGTGATAGATTAAATAATGGAATAATTTACAATCAACAACCTTAGAAGAAATCCGGTTGAAGGAATCGCATTTCTTGGCTAGAATGCCCAGGTTTCATGAAGTACAAACTATGCCGGGCTCAAATGTCTATGTTAGATTGCTTTGAGCAAGCTACTGGTCCTCGCAGCCCGCATGACTTGATATCTTGACTGGGTTTCTGGTAGTGTACATCTCTGGACTGTAACTGTACATTCCAAGACAAGATTAGTAGCAGACAGATCTTTTACATGCTCGTAGGTTTTTTTATTAGGGTTAACTTTCACTCAAAATCTTTTACATCTAACTCTAAGGATTTGAGGGTTAGAAAGATAGATAGCGTCCCAGAGTTTTAGAAAGGATTTAGAATGTTGAAAATTAAAAAACAGTGAAGTCACTAAAATAATTCTACAATATAAAAGTCAAAATGATGGAATATAAAGAATAGGAGATAAGTGTATTTTTACATTGAATCTAATCTGATTTCTTGGTTAATAATGTTGTAACCATCGCTAACAACTGTTTAATTGCTTGACTAATCTGCATCACTTTCACTTAAGCTGTCATCTGAGCGAAGGTTATCTGGTTGGCATTCTCCACGATCCATTAAGTGAACTCTGGGGATGAGGCCAGCTCTGCCATGGCTTTTCGGGTTGATTCTTCAGATGAATTCCTTCCATTTTCTCTTTGGAGAACTTTCTCCTCGGAATCTTGTAGAAAGTTGACCACGTTTGTCTACAAAACGATGGTGAAATTTTGACTGTCAATCAATGAAAATGATGAGGATGGAATATCATAGCAGTAGGAGTAGCGGTTTTAGAATTTTGTACTTGCGGTATAAAACTTATTTAATCAATGTCAAACACGCTGAAAATTGCATCTTCAACCGCTCCAATTTCTCTCTATATATATTTTTTCTCATTTGGTACAAGAAGTAAGTGGTTCTTGGACGATGTCTGCTCCAGGATCGCCGAATTTTAGTAACACCACAGCTGCGACGCTTGCATTATCAGGATGGTGGGCATGAGGTGATCATCCAGCGGGTCATGAGGGAGACCGGCGACGTCAACTGCCCAATTCTTACACAGACATACTAGATTGATTGGAGTTTACTCATGAAATTCATATTGCAAGCTCATGGTTTACGAGATATGGTGAAATTTGGCGAGGGGATCATCAAGATGACTGTATGTAGAAGGAAGAAATTCTCCATGTTGTGCCCTCTGACATGATTGCCATGCTTGTAGTCAAGGAGAGTGCAAAGCTGGTTTTGGATGCCATCAAAGTGATGTGCATCAGCAGTTATTATGTTCAGAAGGTCGCAACTCAGTAGCTGTGGAAGGAGTTTGAGACCATCTCGTTTTGAGATGTGGAGACTGTTGATGATTTCGCCTCACCAGCCCTGTCACCAATCTGCCCACACTCGTAGAGACGATTGAAGAAATAAATTTTAGTGGAAAAGTATTTACGAGTCTCACCTAAAAAGTTCTCGCAGATAACTTTATCTATCAAGACTCTTCTCGACCTCTCGACATTGTCATTAGAGGAGGTAACTAGGAGGCTCAAGGCAGTAGAGGACCGTCTCGATCCAACAGAACATGTGACAACCGGTTTACAACTCCTTCTCACAGAGGAGCTATGGAGAAGAAAGAAGGAATAGGCTCATCTAAGTTAGGAAAAGATTAAGGTAGTGCAAAAGCATCACCCACAAGCCTCGTGCAAGAAGAAGGGCGGCGACGGGGCTGAGCATAAAATCGGAGAGGTAAGGACACCTGCCATAACTGTGATCGGGCTAGTCATTGCGCCTGCAATTACAAACAACCCAAGAAGGAGCGGGTCAATCAGATCCAACAAGATGATAACGAGTCATTGAGCACCAAATGTTCGTCAAAATGTTTGATTTTAATTATGATTAAATAATTTGACACTATAAATTTTGGGTTTATTTATTATTTAAATCATCCAAAAATCAAAATAAAAAAAAACTAATTTCTCAGTGTCAGCTAAACTTCCATTTTTTGTGTTTAATTATATTTAAATCATCAAAATTTTAAATATAAAATTAGGAGAAAATGAATGTATCCTGATAGAGTACATACATTTGTTTGTATAAACTAATTTTCAGTGTCAATTGCACTTCTATTTCTTGTTATTTTTTATGATTTGGAAAAAAAATACAAATTAGAATGGCAATTGAAAAATAGGAACTTCATCTCAAGCAGTCAAACAATTTACTGCAAAGGTGTTTATTGTTTTCATAACCAATAAGTGATTTACATGTGTAAATAACTATTAAAAATTATCTGTTATTTTCCAAAGATGGGTTGTGATTGGTAGTTATTTTTGTAACATTCCTCGCAGCAAATTACTTAATTGCTTGGGATATACAGTAAGTCCTAAAAATTACTTTTTTTATGCAAGAAATGACACTTAAGCATCAGATTATGTGGAGCTGGGTTTATTTAATCAATGATTAACCCAATAAATCACATGTGTGAATCAATTAGTATCACTAATCTGACCCA
Source organism: Kalanchoe fedtschenkoi (assembly GCA_002312845.1). Taxonomy (NCBI): domain Eukaryota; kingdom Viridiplantae; phylum Streptophyta; class Magnoliopsida; order Saxifragales; family Crassulaceae; genus Kalanchoe; species Kalanchoe fedtschenkoi. Next base: position 276,655 of record NQLW01000045.1, on the reverse strand, counting down.
CATTTACAAAAGGCAAATCATTTATGTATTTTATTACCTTAATTAAACACTACCATGTCATTTTCTTGTGCCTCTAAAAAGATGGGAAAGAAACAAAAACTTTGATCAATTAGATTCTACTTTCCCACACTTTTTCCCCAAAAGTCTTTTTTACTAGCACTAAAAAATACACATAAATAAAGATATAAAATAAAATAAATCGAAAGAAAAATTTGATAGAGAAAAAGTAAAATTAAAGATGCCTACTAATAGGGGTCTACACTCTACAAGAATAAACCTAACCCATTTTTAATTACACTTCATTTTCAAAGATTAGTTTCTTAAAATATTATCAAAATAGTACCATACTTCTTTATAAAAATTAATAATAAAATCTCAATTTTGATTACTATGCACCACTCGAATTCTAAGCATCCTCATTATATGTTCTAAGTCTTGTCTTTTAATTTAGCGAAAATTCAATGTACCAATGTACATCAAATTTAACCCAATTGGATTTTGGACCAATGTACATAACAATTTTTTTTAGGGATAAAACCCAAAAGGGGCCCTGAACTACCACCACTTACCTAATTGCGGTCAGAACTACCACGATTTCCAAAAAGAGTGCGATGAAAAAAAAATTGGACTGATTTTCTAAAATAAAATTTACCATTATATTTCTAACCTAATATTATTACAAGACTTAGATTTGTGTGTGAAAATTACGTCGTTTGATTATCAAAATAAATTATATCATTTTGCGCATATAAAGAAAATAACATCTTTTGATAACCAAATGACGTAATTTTCGCACACAAATTTAAATCTTATAATAATATTAGATTTGGAATGTAATAGTAAATTTTAATTTAGAAAATCAATTCAATTTTTTTTTCATTGCAACCTTTTTAGAAATCATGGTAGTTCTGACCGCAATTGGGTAAGCGGTGATAGTTCAGGGCCCTTTTGGGTTTTTCCCCTTTTTTTTATTATCTAGAGTTTGTTTGATGGTTGAGGTGTTATCTAACAATCTCATCTTTCAAGTTTGAATCTTAATAAAACCGTATGAGCAACCTATATTGGTGATGCACGTGAAATAATCCGCAATGAGTCTACCTCCACTATTATGGCGGAAGGAGTGTACAATTATAGCTATCAAAAGAAAAAAAATCTCCGAAAAGAAAAAATTTAAATTAAGAGTTTGAGTCATTGATCATCACCTCTACAGCTCCTCCAAATGCCTAGCTAACTCTTTTTGAAAAGATGTTGGAATTGATTATCATTTCAAACTCCATCAAAAGCCTTACCAAATTGTGCATGTTTTTTTGTCCTTGCTGATTTTGATCTCCATGCCACCACAATTTGAGCATCTCTTTACTCAACTAATGATATGCTTTAATTTATTTAGAAAGATGTTTTGCATTTATGTATCCCATTTTGTAGGGTTTCATACATAGGAAGTTAGAAGTGTTGCACTTCTTTGTTGTTTTGCCTTGAGTATGCATGTATTTGCATGATATTTTGGTTTTTTATTTTTTACAAATGATAAAATAAATATAAGAATTTTTTTAAAAAATAATTATTATTATGACCTCATCAATATGCAAGTGCTTTGGGCCGATTTTCTATCCACATTTCTCTCTTGAGGCATATCAGATCTAAAGATCAATGTTTTATACTCCTTTTGAATTTAAAGCACAAAAATACGTATATTGACTAACATTTATGTGCATGAGTTACGTAGAAGTTTAAAAAGTCAAACTATTTTTTGACCAATTAACTGAAGAATATATGTGACATTTTTGGTGCTTCGCAAATACTTTGGTACATGCATAGCACACTACGTGTATGCGACATGGAAGTCAGCTGAGGACACTGTCTACTGTTTTCCCTTTTCATTTTGAGCCTCTGATCATTCATTTAGGGTTCATGGTCCTGTCTGCAAGTCACACTACTAACTGAAGATATATAGTTCGAAATGGTTCCCTACAAAATTTATGGCGCACAAGCTTGGACTCAAATTGATGGTGAAGAAGAAGAAGAAGAAAGTATTAGTTCAGACGGTCTATTTCATTGTCATGGGACCTGTGTTTTCATTGACTTAAATTAATGTGATAGCTTCTGGATTATTGACACACGTTACACTCCTAATTTAACTTGCTTAGGAGGGCTTACATATTTTCCGTCCATGGAAAGAAATATCCGGTTGCCCTAGGGTTTAGATTGCGGAAAAAGCCTTCTAGAAGAAAGAGGATGTAACTTACAAAATATCATCATTTTGAATTTGAAGTCATTACCCTTTCACATATACGCAAATGTAAAGCTTCACGGAATTGAAGTTATCTAAAATGAATCGAGTCGAAAATTATATTTCTTAACAATAAAATTTTCTAGCCAATTAACATCATGCATTTTGTAAAAATATTTTCTGCATAATACATTCATTGTGGGCCTATTCTTAATAATGAAAATATTATAATTTGAATAAATGAAAATTAAAGTTGAATCATCAAGTCTTACTTTAATTTTTAAATGAACTCACAATTAACAGTATGCACGTACCAAGATCACTCTGTTTTGACCGATTGCTAACCTTATGTAATGATGCGAATTTGAAGAATTAAATTTTGGACGGATTTTACCGTGATACTTTGACCAATCATATAATTTATTTAAGAATTAAAATATTTTTAATGAGCCATATGGCAATTGCTAATTGTGTTAGACTCTCATTTAACCCAAGTCAGATCCCAACCCTGACCCCACTCCTCAACCGAACCGGGTTTATTTAAACCAGGTTGAAAACTCAGAATCATGGCCAGCTGAGCTGCGAGACTTCATCACTGATATCCTCTCCTCCATTTCTTCCTCCTGTAGATCAACAAACAGTCCTCTAACACAACTACCTAAACACTCAGATCTCTTGAGTAATGACATGCACAATGATGCATAGACCATCAGCTACCCCATCCTTTACTAAAGATCAAAACTTGCTGATCTGGGTCACCTCAAATCCCACTCTCTTAAATGGGTTCTGAAGCTCCAGACCAGATCTTCTCCAAAATGGAAGACCATGGTCAGGATCATGAAATCAGCCCATCAGACGCTCTCAAGATCGACTCTCACTTTCCACACGCTGGGCCATCCTCTTATCACCTCCAGCTAGAATCTTCATCTCATCACCACCTCTAAAATCAACTTGTTCTGAACTCACAAACCCTCTCCCCCAAGATTTTATCTTTTTTAGTTCAGAGTCATGAAGAGACCCAGAAACTCAGATTCGTTAGGTGCTGCCCTGATGTCAGTCAGCCCCGATTCAGGTACACATCGCTGGCTAGGTCGTAAAGGTCGCAGCTTTGTTTTTTTCCAAATTTGCTTTCTTGCGTCAAAGATTATTGGAGCTTTAGACGATCTTTCAGACGATTTTGAATTCGTGGATCTGCAGATGGGCTGGATCAGGCGCTCGTATACAGCAGGGAGTTACAGTCAATGCTGGAGGGATTCGACTCGGACGGTTGCGTGGAGGAGTCATGCGGCGGCGGGCAGATGAGCGAGAAGAAGAGGCGACTCAGCCTCCACCAGGTGAAGGCACTAGAACAGAGCTTCGAAGTCGAGAACAAGCTGGAGCCGGAGAGGAAGGTGAGGTTAGCGCAGGAGCTGGGGCTGCAGCCGCGCCAGGTGGCGATCTGGTTCCAGAACCGCCGCGCGCGGTGGAAGACCAAGCAGCTCGAGCGCGACTACGGCGTGCTGAAATCGAATTACGACAGTCTGAAGCTCGGCTTCGACGCCCTCCAACGCGACAAAGATTCTCTCCACAAACAGGTATGCAAGAAATCACAAATCGTAAAATAAATACAGCCGCCAAAAAACATCATCGGATTACTCGAAAGATCCTTAATCTAATCGAAACTACGTTTTTCTCAATTTGCAGATCAGGGATTTGAAGTCCAAGCTGAATCAGGAGACCCCAGATCAGAGCAACAATCTCTTAATCGAAGATGACGGAGACGACACGGAGTTGATAATCGCAGAGCCGCCGCAGAACGCTATCCTAAACGACATCAGTTCCGTCGTTTCGTTCTCCACAGACTTCAAAGAAGGCTTCACGCCCACAACCACTGCTACATCGTCAGCAGACAGCGGCTTCAGCGCGATACTAAACGACAGCAAAGGAAGCCCGAACGGCGCCGTTTCGTCCGCTTTGCTGCAGAGCGCGATCCTGACCGCCAGCAGCTGCTCCGGGTATCATCCTGAGTTGGTGAAGATGGAGGAGCGGAGCTTGTTCATGGTTGAAGAGAGCTGTGATTTTTTCTCGGAGGAGCAGGCTCCGACGCTGCACTGGTACTGCCCCGATCAGTGGACTTGAGATCCGACCCGATTTGGATAATCAGTCGGGTTTGATGGATCTGCGAATTTTGTTGAAATTGAAATTGTGCTCGGTTCAGCTGAGGCAGCGATCGATGGCTGCAAAGCCATCCGGGCCGGGTCGGGTCGTAGGGCATAATAATAGAGAGGTTCAACAAACTGTAAAATAAAAATCAAATGGATCGTCTACTTCACAATTATCCATGTTTCATGTTTTATTTGCTTTTTATGTGATATATTTTTATAGAAAATCATATATTATGTACGTGTATATGTTTTGAATTATGTTAAGGGAATTTTAGATTTCATGATTAAATATTTTAGTATTTAAAATTTCAGGATTTAAGATTTTACGGCTATGAAGTACCGTTATTTTGAAGATTTTAAAATATCATAAAAAACACTATAAATAAAAAAAATTAAATTGAAAAAATCATGAAAATGCTAAAAAATTAAAAATCCTGAAACATTAAAATACCGATAGCATTAAGCCCTCCATTTTGAGTTGTATTAAGATGACATGTTCAGATGTGGTTCAAATGCCATGCGGGTCGGGTGGGTCTTGTTGAAAGAACGCAATCGGGTCTTGACGTCTTTTCTATTTGATTTTTTTAATGGATTTTTATTGTGATGATTTTGTATTGAAAGACGTGCTAGCTAGATGATTGGGATATGAAGTGGTGTAGCTTTTCTGTCTTTCTGTTTTTTAATTTAATTATTTATGTTTGTGGAAAATCATGAGATTTTTTTGGTGAAGTCGAGGTTTTGGAATGTGTGTCATTTTGTCATAGTAACATTTCTAATTTTGTTTTGGAGACACTTGAATTGGTATTGATTATCTTCCAAATAAATATATAAAATCCCACCAATAAGGAGGTGTCACGTGGCACTTTCAACAGTCAAAGTGACACATGACGACTTCGTATCGGTTGTGAAATTTTTTACTTTTCAACGCGCCCCGTGGCTGGTCAAAGTGTCACGTGGCACCACCCCATTGGTGAGTCCACAGTCCACGTGGTGGACTATGTCCACCCAAGAATTTCTCTAAATAATATCATTTTACGCACATGAAAAAAACGACGTCTTTTCATATTCAACCATTAATAATTTTCAACAAATTTAATAAAATCAATTATATTTAAGTGTTCAAACAAACTGATCTTAAGCATCACCTAAAATCAATCTAATTTTTTCATTGCACCCTTTTTGAAAATCTTAATAGTTCGAACGCAATTTGACAAGCGGTGATAGTTCAGTCCCTTTTGAAATTTTGCCGTAGAATCTATAACAACTCATAACTGTGTTTCACGTTGCCAACATTTTACACGAAATGCCGCCGTTAATGATTAAAAATCACTCGATTAATCAATAATTTAATTAATATATAATTAATGATTCGCTCTTGTCCATCGCGGTTTAATTAATCGAGAAGATTAGATTAGAATCTAGAGTAATATATAGAAAATTATCATATTTGATTGACGCATTAGTTTTGCTTGACGAATTAGTTTTGCTTGGAGGCTACTGCCAAAATGCACTCAAAATTCCAACTTCTACTACTTCCTCCTATCCTCATGGATGAACAGACAGTATACATTACCTTGGCCTAATCGGACCGGAGTTGTCTGAGTTGAAGCTGATTGGCTTTGGTTCAGTGTTCATACAATTTAACGATTTGAGTTCTTGGCGAAACGAAGAGACTGCCAGCCTCTGCAGCCATCACCATTCCCATCACTCTGCATCTCCTAAACTGCAATTGTTCACAAGAATAAAACATCAGAACATACAAATGTTTCGGGCCAGGAAGAAAGTAGTGCTGGAATAAGATGGCAAGCATGCCTCGGGAGGTACTGGATGGGCCGGTGGGCAAGGAGAATGTGAATGACCATGTCGAGAGCTGAAAGGATGAAAATAAATAAGCAACGAAATATAATAAAATGGCGCAACGGCTTGCAGCACTGGGAAAAGTATAAGGCTGATGAGAACCTTGTGAAAAATCTCCTCTTCGGGTTTGACAAATACTATTCCTTCGCTATCGCTACTGCTCGATTTGTTTTCCTGAAATGATACACAATTGTTGCCTCTTTGTCGGGGCTGCGAACAGTAAAAATGCGTAAATACTCGTGTATTCTAAGATACCTTGTAAATTCGGGTCACTATCAAGTATGTTTTGAAGCGGAAGGACTTTCTAAGCTCATCTGTCAGGCTGCTGATTCAGAATTAGAAAGTCAAGTACGTGATCGGAGCTGATAAAAGAGAGAGTTAATAAATGTCATCTTACCTCGTCCTCGGTGGCCCATGAAATTTCATCAAAGAGTCCATTGTAGAGTGGTGGAAGGAGCTGAGGGGGAAGGTTAACGACCCGCTGTGACACTAACAGTCCTACACCATGCGCTTGCTGATAGATTAGTCCATTCAATTTTTTTACGATGTCAGGTTTCCGACAGACATCTAACAAGTAATCTTTGACCTCCTTCATACTTTTATGATCCTGGTGATGAAGATAAATAAGAATCAGAGACGAAAGAGCGTCAATTAATTTGCCGTGGAAAATAACAGTACTTGCCTTGTATCTTTCCAAGTTAAGGGCAGATACAACAGCAAAAATCCCTTCATCTTCAGCATCCTCCACTTTGACGACAGTTCCTACTGTGGGTTGTGTGAGTATTAAATCTACGAAGCCACTCAGATCCCATTCCTTATCGTCAAGGTATGTCTGAAGCAGCATTTTCACACAGTGGAAGTCATCGAATTTCGGGTCAAAGAAAACAAAATCTGCTTGAACAATGCCCTAATACAGCATAAAGATTCCATGAATAAGAACCGTCAGTTTTCTCTCTAGTAAGCTGTGTGCAGATACAGATTTGTAAACGCCTATGGTAGGTGTATATACACGTACATCAAATTCCTCGTCATCTGATGATTTGGAGACCTCGTTATCATCTTTTGGGATCTCTTTATGAATTCTTCTTCCTAAAGCAAACAAGCCCCATAAAACAACTATTTAAACGATTATCTGACACAACATTTGCGCAATTGAAATAACATACAAGATGCAAGCGATTTCAGAGCAAACAAACAATAAAATACCTTCAGAAGAGCTCCCGGCAGACGTATGAAATTCACTCTTGGGCACATATGCTGAGGAGAGTCTCGCTACCGAACGGCCATATGATGAAAACATACACGGCCGGGGTTTCGGCCAGGAGCTGAGTCTAACCGGCCTCCTCGGCATCTTTTCAAGTGACACACTTTAATATAAAAAAATAAAAACAAAAGAAAGACCTACGGTGTCTAGTTCCATATAAATCATTAAAGACTAAACAGCAATAAAATGCTCATGGCAGCACTCCAAACAATTCAGGTGTTCACTGGTTTTGTATAATGCAGCGGCTGTTGAATGATCGACACAACACTTATAATTTCTCCCAATGTCAACTGCTGAATCAAACAGGAAGCTAGTTTGCCACGCTGCAGACTGCAATGAATTGGACAACATCAGTTGACTTATCTGCCTGTTGAGGTCTCATGGAGGTTTCTAGTACCGATTTGTATCAGATTTCGATACCAGTATCACACGTCCTACGGAAAACACTCTGCGCTAGATTTCGCTGGGTAAATCATCAAGCATGCCAACCCTATTCATGTGCCTTATCATGGCTCAAAATAAACCTAACTACTATGCTCCAAATGTATGATTTAATTTCATTATATTTAACTGATCGAGCATGGTTTATTCTGTCAGGCATTTTAACAGGCACTTGGAGCTCAAGCAAGAGGATCATGGCACAGACGAGGGCACGGTTGTTAATTTCATACTGTAAAAGTAACGAGGAATAATCGTTCGATCCTAATCAAATCCGCACCACGAAAAGCCGATTCCAAACCCTAAATATTACAATTATATAAAAAAACAGCAACGAGCTCTTACATCCCAGAAATCGAAGCAACGAGTTGAAGCTCCGAACTGTAATCCGGGAGCCCGTGGAATCTCCGGGCGAGACTTCACCGGCGAACTCAGTCGGAGTGGATGAAGAGAGTTGAAAGCGCCGGCGAGAAGCAGCGGAGGAGGACCAGCTTGGCCAGTCGGCCTGCTCTCTGTAGCTTCGGGCTGTAGTGGGCCCAGGCCCAATAAATAGTGTGAGGCCCAATGACAAATTATGGCCCAGTACTTGTTTCCTTTTAGCGAAAATCAGATAACTTAATCGATGAAAACCTGAAGAAGAAAGACCTTCGATTTCGCACTCTAATCTCTCTCAATCCGTCAGTTGAAGAACCGCCAATTCTCAGCTTCGGAATCCGCCGTTGAATTCGAAACCTAGGTATGTAAAAATCCCAGCTTGATTTAGTTATGGTGGATTGAGTTGAGAAAGCTCAGAGCTTGAGGTAGAAGATGAGGTTTTAGGAGTTGGGTTTTGCTGTTAAGGTTTTTTCCGAACTGGGTTTTTGGTATAATCGGTTGGGATCGGATTAGTTAAGAATGCGAATAGTTATTGTCGATGCTTTTGATTTCTTGGTGTTTTTTTTTTCTGACTAGTTTATTAACCTGTGGAACATTGGCAGACCACAGATAATTAATGGATTAGATTTTTTTGATAAATAAATTTCATAAAATCAGATTTTGATGTTTCTCTTGTTTTTCAGGTTGGCTTAAATCATATTGTTATGAGTAAGTTGGTGGTGTCCAACAAGGCCCTCAAGCTGGTATGTGTACGCAACTCAAGAGAATCCTCGCTTGCTTAAGCTTAATAGTTTCTTTGTTTAATTTCGTCGTCTCATCTGATTTGGTATGCCGGTATTAAAGTGATGTTACTTAACCGTAGTGAAGCGCCTTGCGAAGCATCTTTAACGCGCATTGTGTGCTTGATTAGTTACTCAGTTGCTGCTGCTTTTCTTTTCTGTCTCCAGGCTGAAAAATGGATGGATGGCATGTCAAAAGCTCCCGATTATGACACTACTGCTTTAGAATTAGAAGCTAGGCCGTCAAGGTTAGTGCTTTATTGATTGGATTCACATTATTTATATTCATGGACAATAAGTTGAGTTTTGCGGATGTATCTTGTCAGGTATATAAGGCATCTGAGCAGTTAAAACAATGTCGTTTGGGATGATTTTTTGAGTTTTGGGTTTCACGGTCTTAGGTTATTTTTTTTGGTTTTTTCGAGCTTTGGTGATTTTGGGGTTATGTTTTTTTTTTTTTGTGTTTTTAGGATATTTGAAAACTCGAAACCCTGATACTAAAAACCCCTAAAACTCTAAATCCTAACATTTTTAAAAGCTCTGAAATTTCAAAAACCTTAAAAATCCTAAATTTCTTACACACAGGAATACCTAAAAATCATCCAAAACGGTTTCATTTTATATGATCGTAAACCTAACATATATGCTGTTAGAAGCTATACCCATTTTCCTCATAAATTAAATGGAATTTGAGAGTCTGCCTGTTCTGCTTCCTGTCTTGACCAGGCTCGGCCTTGGTGCCAAAGTTCCCCGCAAAATTGAGGTCGGTCCTTTACATGATCCTGTTGAAAGGAAACTCAACTCGAAGTTGAATGCGACAAAGAGAAAAGCTTCTCAAATTGCGGCTGAAAATGGCAGAGCTAATGCAGAAACAAACAGTGATGATGATAGCGATGAAGACGAGCCGGGTGGCAGATCCCAGGCATTTTCAAAGAAGAAAGCGGCCCCATCAAATCTATCTTTAGGAGCTAAGAAGAAATAGGAGGTTCTCTATGTGTTTCTGTGATCTGTTTGAGCTTGCACATTCTCCATCAGTCTAGTTTTGGTGAGTTCTCTGGGTTTGTTCCTTGAGTTGTTTTCCAGGGTTGAGATAGGAAGAAATTTAGTGCTCACTCAGTCGGTAAGGCTGTGTTTGGTTTATGGAAAATTTGTGAGAAACGAAAATGTGAATGAAAGTTAAATGATTTTTCATTTCGTAAAATTTTCTACATACCAAATACAATATATACAAATTTTGATAATAAATGGGTCAAAATTTCATATAAACTTGAAGTTGGTTTAATAAACGAGAAGTATTACTAATGAGATGTATGATTCGTTTATGTTTGCGAACAACTCATTTATGAACTTGTTTAAAAATTGATTAAAGCTCATTCATTTTTTCATGTGAGGTTTGATTATGGAAGTGAACAAATAAGTAATTTATTTGTAGTTTTGAAGTGAAGTTGTATAAAAATTCGTTTATTATATATATTAAACTCACACACTTGAATTCAACATAAACTCATCAAAATCAAAGAAAAAGCATTAAAAGAGGCTTGAACTATCTCACTTCTTCAAATACAGTCTGAACTATCCAAAATATTTAAAAAGTACGATGAATAAAAAAATCAGACTAATTTAGAATGTTGTTTAAGATCAATAGCTTTGATTCATTAAATAGTAATATTAGTTGAAGACGTATTTTTCGCACATAAGTCTAATTCTTATAATAATATTAATTTATAAATACATTTGTAAATTTTATTTTTGAAAATCTGTCCCATTTTTCTTCTTAAATTTTTTTTAATAATTTGAATAGTTCATATCGTAAATAAAAAATGGTGATAATTTAATATATTTTTAATTATTTTTAAAATTAAATAAATTGAGCCGGAACATATATTTTAAAATCTCTTCAAAATCGGTTAGAGCTGTCATTCATTAATTTTCTGGAAATCGTTTGGCACGTGAGGAGCAATGAACCGACTCGGCCTGCTAACTGTAGTTTTGGGCGTGTAATGGGCCACGGGCCCAATAAAAATCATTCGGCCCAATGAGATTACAAGCCCCAGTACTGGTCTCCATTTTGCAACGAAATTGTAAGTTCGCACACAATTAGCGACGCATACGAATAAAATTTCATCGATGAATTCGTGCAGAAGAAACAGCTTCGATTGCATTGCGTCCCCAAATGCGTCCCCATCTCTCAATCCCAATCTCTCTCCACCCCTCCGATTGAAGAACAGCGGAGTCTCAACTTCGGGCCCAGCCGCTGAAGCTGTCCCCTTTTTCCTACTTAACTTGGCGCCCCAGATATGTAATAATCGCAGCTTGATTCTGATAAGGTGGATTTGGCTGCGAAAGCTCGAAGCTCGAGGTAGAAGATGAGGTTTTAGGAGCTGGGTTTTTCTGTTGTGGTTTTTCAGTATCTGGGTTTTTGGTATATTCAGTTGGGTTTGGAATAGCTAAGAATTCGAATGCTTTGGGGATGGAAAATTAAATAAAAAATCGGGGATGAAAAGTTAAAAGAATTTTTAGAATTTTTCCTAAATTTTCCACTCGTAACCAAATAAGAAATATAAAATGGATTCATAGGAATTCACTTTCCCTCGAATTTTCATTTCCCTCAAACTTTCGGCAAACCAAACACAGCCTTATGATCTGTTTTTTTAAATTTCATTGTTTTTTGTGTATTTTTTGGTTTTATCATTTTTCATTTTCTGGCTTTGTTTAATGATGTGTATGTCTGGTTGTGTGTTCTGTAGAAATTATCTAGATTGATTGGTTACATAATTTTGATTGGATAGTACGATGAAGAATATGATTTCGGTGTGTGTTTGCTTTGTATGGATATTGGTTGTCTTTGTCATATGTATGTTTGGTGTGCATTTTTCTTCGAAGCCTTTGAATTTGATCATTTTGTATCTACGGCAGACATTTTCGAGGGAACCTTATCATCCACAGCTCGTCAGACCCGGTTGCTCAGGCAAGTGACGAAAAGTAAAGCTAAATAGAATTCTTGGCCAGTCGCCTCGCCACCTCTAATCACTTGGCTCGCTATGGCTTGCTCAATCAATACGCTGTCGGGTCGAGCCACACTCTTTGCAGCAGGTATCTTCCCCCCTTCGCCTCACTTCCTTCTGTTTCATATTGTAATTCATACACTCGAGCCACTAAATGAAGGAATTTGTTTTCTATTGACTCTTTTTTGCCGAGATTCTAAAAATTATTGATCACGTGTGTTTTCATTTTGCGAAAAATACTAAAAGAATCCTGAATTATCATAGCTCCCCCACCCTCAACTCCAGTCTGAACTACCGAGTTGTTAAAAAGAATGTAAATTTTTTTTCCAACTTTAAAAGTAAAATTGTAAATTTTATTTTAAAAAATTAGTCCAGATTTTTTTTTCTTACACTTTTCCAACCATTCAGATCGTACTTTAGAAAACGGTCATAATTCATAGCCATTTTAAGTTTTTTACATTTCATTTTTTATGATTCGGATTGGAACACAAATGTGTCGTGTTTGACTGTTGCAAGACTATAAATCATATTTTCGTTGTTCGTTCATGTTATGGTATTTTTTTCTTTTATGTGAAGGACGCAGCCACGGCGAACAAGCGTCCAGGCAGCTGCCAAGAACATTTTCCAGTCTGACCGATTTCTTATTTAACGGAAGGTATGATATGTGCCATCTCTACTTATACGGACGCACTCTATTCTTTATTTATAGGAGACATTTTTGAGTCGTGTGCTGGACAGGAATAGGGATCAAACAGCCGGTAATAAACGCCCGCGTCTGAAGCCTGGCAAACTGTCGCCCCGCCGACTCGTTCCCGACCACATACTGAAACCCCCTTACGTCAATACGCGCCAGGCGCCGGGGATCGCCAGCGGTCCGGAGGTGCACGACCAAAATGGGATCGAAGCCATGAGGGCTTCTGGGAGGCTTGCTGCACGGGTTCTTGAGTACGCTGGAACTTTAGTCAAGGTGCCGGAAATATTTCCTCAATGAAATTTCTTTACAATATTTTAAAAAAAAATCCTTAAGAGGCTCTGAACTGCTATCCCTTTCCCAATTAGGATCCGAACTATCTGAATTATCAAAAAAATCTAAGAAAAAGAACTTTGGATGAATTTTCTAAAATAAATTTTAGAATTGCATTTCTAAATTAATATTATTATAAGAATTAGATTTGTACTAGAAAACAATGTCGTTTTGTCATCAAATTTAATAATATCGTTTCATTCACATAAGATCAATTGTATATAATAAATAAACCAGTTGATCTTAAACATCATCCTTAATTAGTTTAATGTTTTGATTCATCTATTTTTTTTATTTTTTACGGTTGTTCAAACCGTAATTTAGGAAGTGATTATAGTTCAGATCTTCTTTTATTGTTTTCTCTATTTTGGAATGTCTTATTTCTGTCAAGTTGGCGTAACATTATTTTGAGCTTGTGTCCAACGACTACTTCTACTGACAGCCAGGCACGAAGACGGATGAAATCGACGAAGCGGTTCATCAAATGATTATCGACAATGGTGCGTACCCTTCGCCTCTCGGCTATGGGGGGTTTCCGAAGAGCGTCTGCACGTCAGTGAATGAATGCATTTGCCACGGAATCCCAGATTCTCGTCCGCTCGAGGTATTTTTCCTAGGGAAAAAAAAGTCCATAAGTTCCCAAGTTCTTTATTTAAGATCACAGTTTCACGATTTATTGTCTTTTGCAGGATGGGGACATAGTCAATATTGATGTCACGGTTTATCTAGCGGTTAGTTTTCCGATTCTCTGAGATTGCGAGTCCTTCACCCGACCACAGACTGGTATGAATCATCTTGTTTACAGGGCTATCATGGCGACACATCGGCCACATTCCTGTGTGGAAACGTTGATGAAAAAGCGGTTAAATTAGTTCAGGTACATGGCCAAAACCCAAACAAGAAGTTGCTTTGTTATTTCCACTTCGGAATTCCCTCCCTGTAAAATTGATTTCTAGAATCCTACCCATTCCAGGTGACCAAGGAATGTCTGGATAAGGCGATCTCGATATGCGCGCCAGGCGTGGAATACAAAAAGATCGGCAGAACAATACAGTCAGTCGCTGGCGTTTTCTGATTCTCAAAAACAAAACAATAATGAAATTTAAGCACACGAGATTTATTCCTCAAGTTTACCTTTCGCCTACGGCGTGTAATTTGTTGCGTAGGGACATTGCGGATAAGCATGGGTACGGGGTTGTGCGGGATTTTGTCGGGCACGGGGTTGGGCGAGTTTTCCACGCTGATCCAGTCATATTACACTACAGTAACGATCGATTCTCTTATTCACGAGCTTGTAGTTCTTCTTGTTCTTTTTGCCCTGATTCTCACGGTGAGTTTTGGTTTCAGGAAACAATGAGGGCGGGCGCATGATGCTGAACCAGACCTTCACGATAGGTGAGTAAATAAATCTTGACGAGCTTTATAATCAGTTTGTCGAGTAACTTACATGGCGCCTGCTGCAGAGCCGATGCTTACGATGGGAAGTATCAAGCCGGTGATGTGGGATGACAACTGGACTGTCGTGACGCAAGACGGAAGCCTCTCCGCCCAGTTCGAGCACACCATTCTGATAACGGAAGGGGGCGCTGAAATACTCACCAAGTGCTGATTCGGTAGAAATGTGTCGAAGACACCGATCTTGACGCGGCGAATCTGTCGGACGCCACGGCTGGAGACCCTGATTTTTCCTCTGTGAAAGTACAAAGCCATGTTACATGGATTGAGGCATTGTGCCATGACTTCCGAATTCATATATGAAAATAGGAATTCAGTCTGAAAAATGAAATGTGTCAATTATTTTAACTTAATGAAGAATATTTTATTTTTGGCCGCCACATCTCGATTTTGTTTATTTTTATTTTAATATATATTCGGTGTATTCTGTTTTACTTGTTATGTTCTCTCAATATTCTTTTATTTGTCGCATTTTTTATATTTTTCAGTTTGGTTTGTCGTTTTTATATGAAATTTTATCATAAATATTAAGATGATCGATATGTTCGTATTAAATATTACTTCAATAATTTATTTTATTATTTTTTATAATATTTATATTTTGAATAAATTTTTAATACACGACATTTTAATGCCTAAACAAATATGTTCATGCCTAAAACATCACAGGGACAATTGATCATAAAATTTTTTTTGAAAGAAATGTATTGCTTAGGTATGAAAATCTAAAATTCAAATAAAAATTATCATTTTCATAGATATTTTTAAAACAATAAACATATCTAAAAATCTCTATTGGTGATAATCACATTATTTTAACCTAAAACTTATATATTCTTTATTAAAATTTATAGTTCAGTCATTGGAATATCGCTTTTCCAACATTATGGACTGTACAATCTTATTGCATTGAAAATGACAGACATTCCAAATGTGATTTATGATTTCCAACGAACCAAATAAATTATCTTTAAAAAAATAATCAATAATCAATCAAAGATAAAGTAATAAAGTCAATTAATAATAATTCATGCCATCAGTTTAAGAAACAATTTCACGTGCGTGACGCTAAACAACAAACAACGTTCGGTCCAAATTGAACCGTCCATGAACATCCGTCTCGCCCATGTTCACACGTGGACTATTCGCTCGCACGTGCACGGCCGACTCCAACAGATCATAACTAATAGAGTAGCTTTTGAAGCACTGTCGTGGTCCGATCGGGATCGTGCGTTTAGTTGACTGTTCAGATCATGAAACGACACTGCCGACACGGCACCGTCTTCAGCCATTGGTGATAAGCCACGTGTCGTTTGGATTAACGAACTTACTGTCGTCTCCTTAGTCCTTAGTTATCCCATTCCCGTCTCCCCCAACTGAGATTAGTTAACCCGTTGAATTGGCCCAACCGGTCGGTCCGAGTTGTAATTTTTAGACCGAATTACTGATTTTGATTTATTTAATTGTGATTCAAATTATATTATTTAATCTAAAAATTAAGTGAAAATTATTATTTTTAATTATATTATATATTTATCATGATTATTCCTACACTAAAAGGTTTAACAATAAATAAACGAGAGAAAAATAATCTAAAAGGAACTTGAACTAAACAGTTGAAGAGGAAGAAAAAAATTTTGATTGATTTTATAAAATAAAATTTATATTTATAAATTAATATTATTATCAAAATTAGACACGAGCATTGAAATTAAATCATTTTATCATCAAATTAAAGGATATCATAAATAAATCAACGTTTTTACATACTAAACCTACCATAAATGTCAACAAATTTAATAAGATAAATTATATTTAAAATTTTAATTCCAATTAATAGTAATTAACATCATAATTAGTCAAAAATATGCTTTTTTTAATAATTTTATTTAATTTGGACAACAAGCTCAACCTGATATGTCAGAAACTCTTGTATGCTATTTTTTTTTTGCATAGATAAAACAGTTGTATTTAAGCATTTTATTTTTGAATTAATTATGAAGGGGACTTTAATGTATATTCTAATTATAAAAATCGGTCCACTCCAACTAGCCTGGACCGGCCAATGCAACACCGAAATTACGAATACCGTTACCGGTCGAACCGGTACCCAATCTATCCGGTTCGATTTGGACCATTCAACTGGTCAACCAGGTCAACTATATAAGGACCGAATATCAACACGCAAGCTGCTAGTTTTCGACATTCCAGAACGAGAAAATTCAGAAAACATCGAATAGGGGGAAGCCACAGCGATCGGAGCTTATCTGGCGATGATGTTCAGCAACAAGTGTAGAAAGCATCCGGCGAGCCCCCAGCAGCCGGGCATCTGCCCCGCCTGCCTCCGAGACCGGCTCGTCCAGCTCGCCGACGCGTACAACGCCAACACGACGGCGCTCCACTCCGGATCCGTCGACTACGACTCCGTCTCGGTATCCTCGGCCTCGCCTGAGTGGCACGATCGGCGGAGGGCGAGGCACGTGCGGAACGCGTCGGATGTGGGGGTGAAGGTGATCTCGTACGCGATCGGGGATGGCGGGGAGCTGAAGAAGAGCAGGTCGGTCGCCACGGCGGCGGTGGCGAGGGACGGGGGTTGGAGGGGGAAGGGAAGCTTCTGGAAGAAGGTGTTAAAGATCAGGGAGAAGCGAGGGAGTAAGGAGGCGTTTGGGATTGGGGTTGGGGTTGGAAAGATCTAGAAGGGTGCTGGATTAATGGATTTGTGTATAATTTGATATGAATAAGGTTTGTGATTAAACTGAAGACTCATTAGTCAATACAACAACACAAGTTGGTTCCGACAACATCTCAGCTTCTGAATGATTTCATTTTGTTGTGTTATTATGGTGGCGATTATTTGTTCTCGTTTCTTTTTGTTGCTTGCACGTTTGTGTGGATTAAGGGCGTGTTCTTTGGGAGTTAATGGGACTGAGTTGAAAATTGTAATAGTCATGTTAAATGAGGATGGGAAGAGAAGACCTAGGAGTTGGGGGGTGAGGGATCCGATGAAGATTGTCACACGGGGAGGGTGCTTTTATTATATTCGGTGATGTGATGGTGACGTGAGAGGAAGAAGGTGGGTAGAGGGGGGATTGAAGGGTTTAAGGAGAGTCGTGTTTGACTAGATAAGGATGATGGGAGTGCGGGCGTGAGATCAGAGACCATACACGTGCGGTTGCTTTGCTTTGCTGCCTAACTCGAGATTTAGTTTCTAGTCTCATGCTGATTGTTGTGTTACAGCTGGTTGATGGGTGGAAAGGAGAGGTTGGAGTAATTGATAAGTAAGAGAAGGAGCTGGGTGGATCAATATGGAAGTACAGTAATATGTCTGTGTGACTTAATCTATTCAGGAGCCTATTTCTTAGGCACTAATGTTCTTGTGATATGGTACATGGGTGTGTGATTCGATACTTTCATGGTATTATTATATGCGTAGCCGGTTGTTGTCGTCAATGATATCGTCTAGGCCATCATGATCGGAGTCTATGCGGACACTGCCCATGGATGGTTGTTTGAGTCGTTGAAATATGTCATCCAGGGATTCAGACGAGGAGCTTTCATCATGGGTGTAGCTGGTTTCCCGTAAGGGGATGTATTTGGTGGACCCCATGTTGGACTTGAAGCTGTTGAAGCCGGTTTTGACCGATGCCCAGGTTGATGCTAGGCCGGAAGGTGGAGACCTTGCTCTGTCATCGGATTGAGGGTCGAGCAGGGAGACTTTGGCTGAGGCTATGTTTTTCTCGGTGGGTCTGGATGTGGCTGATTGTCTTATCTGTTCTCTAATGGCTGCGTATTTGCTGCTGATAGCTTCTCGGCTGTTGCCTAGTTTACCTGGCTCCTCTCGACGTGGCCTGGACAGGCTCTCAGTCTTCTCCTTCATGTCAATTGCAGCTCGATCCTGAAAAATGTACCAATCGAATTTACAGACAAGCAATAGAAAATGAAACAAACCTGAAACAACGACACAAATCATTCGTCTTGCAATCATGAGAGTAATAGTATGACATATGGTAACTAAGTAGATAGCCAGGAACTTACAGCAACTCTACCTCCCGTCTCCATATCCATATCATTGAAATTCCTCGCCAGTGGAACAACATGCTCGCCAACCTTGCGTCCTTCTTCGAGCCACATTCTTTCTGAAAGTGATGTGAAATTTTTATGAGCCAGAGTTACAGAAAGCAAACTGCATGACAACAGTGACTGCAGATGGATGGGCGGTCAAATTAACAAATCAATTTGAATTTGGACTCCCGTCCACATAATTTGGGGGGTGAGAGGGTCAACTTGTCCAATCTATTGTCTTACCTTTCTGTAAGATGATCAATCCTGATGGATCGAATCCGTCTGAGTCATCAACGTCGGTTTGGAATTTGAACATATTCCAGTTCCCGAAATACTCGATTACACGATCAAAAAAATTGCCAGCAACAAGTAACGTGTATATGACCATAAAAAGCGGATATATTCTGTTAAATCCCGTCCCAAAGAATGGAACAGCTTTATCGATGTTCCCCATGCGCTGCAACAGATTTTACAGAAGGGTTGACGTTAGACACTCATAACAATCAATCCTGAATAGTTAACACAAAGGTGCAACAAATAGTCATCTACCTTTTCGAAGATAGTCTCCTTCCTATCGAGGCTTATGAGATTTAGAAAGTTGTACGAAATTGGAGGAGCATATCTAGCAACCATCCTGTCAGGATTTCAAAATGTGAGAGGTGGTTAGTGACTTCAGATAGCATGGCCAATGTTAAGTTAAATCAAAATGCAGTATGCTGATTGAAGTACACATAAAGGCTCATTACAGATGGCACACACTTACGAGCATATCATAAGTAAGCTAACAGAGCTCGTCTGTCTAGGTGTCAATGAATAGAACATGAGCATCCCAATCTTGAATAAGGAATAATAGGTGCAGATGCACATGTACATCAGAGGCGTGAATGCCAAAACCTGGTAACAGGTTAATAAGTTAAATTTAGTAATACTTTTACTCTTCATCTATTCTAGGGATGTTCGATTAGAAGAAACTGGCAAAGCAAACAAGACAGGAAGTTCATCGAAGTGCATTCAGAACTATACAAGTAAAACACTATATACTACCAATTAAGAAGTGCAGAAGAGTAGATAGAAAAAGTACCTGGACAAGAACTTCTTGATTTTTCACATGCTTTATAAGAAGAGAAAAAAGAGACAAATCAACTCCATTTGTCAGTATAGTTGCTTCTGCCAAAAGAATTGCAGCTGACATACACCCTAGCATGATAGCCAGGAGTTTTTCGAGCTGCCTTTTTAATATGCATCTCCATATAAATTCTGCAACAAAGTATCTGGTCAGACCACCAGAATCTTCCACAGAACAAGATATTAATAAAATATGTATAACAATATTAGTGTTTTGCACAAATCCCTGAAAGCCCAATAATCACTGTAATTTAACGGAGATAACTGTTAAGTTCATAACTTACCGATTGTGTCAAGAAAAGACGCCGAATTACCAGTTCTAGCAATTTTAAGAGTCGATATATATTTCCTGGAACATTAAATACTTAAGTTAGATGGCATAGTAAAAGTAAATCTGAGTCATGTATCATACGTGAATTTCATATCCGCGATTAGTAAGTTCAGAAGATAAAAATCAAAATGTAATCCATCAGCTAATTGTTGCAAAACTAAATAAGTAAATTGAAAAAGATAAGTAGGAGCCAACCATCCAGTTGAGCTACGACGTTCATAATTCCTGATAGTATCTTCCAGTTCAAGAGCTTCCTTAACACATGTCATGTATTCGCTGGAAGAAGCAAGTTTAGTTAAATAACTGAATGTAACCCAAGCTACCAGAGCCCCAACAGATTCTTGATACTGGAGACAAACTACAATTAAAATGTCATTTCAAAATATAACTCCACT
The DNA here is from genome assembly GCA_002312845.1 of Kalanchoe fedtschenkoi. Lineage (NCBI taxonomy): Eukaryota > Viridiplantae > Streptophyta > Magnoliopsida > Saxifragales > Crassulaceae > Kalanchoe > Kalanchoe fedtschenkoi. Next base: position 256,171 of record NQLW01000045.1, on the reverse strand, counting down.
GTGAATGACATTGATGTCATGTTTGGTAAAGAAGTAACTCCACTTTGCCCTTACGTGTCATGAGACTACTGAATAAATCTCGTGACATCTGTAAAGGGAGTGCAAGTTGGTCACAATGAAAAGGGCATCATGTGGTAAGGAAACAATAGATCAACTAAAAGATACCATAATACTATAACGACAAAAATGATTTATACATGAAGGGAAAGATAGAAATGAAATCACTGATTTCTTACCTTTTGCAGCGATAGTACTCCTCCCGAGCCCTTCTAAGATGCCGTCTAAGTGTAGCCATGGATTTCTGATCTGTATCGTACTCCATGTCATTTTCACCCAATCGGCCACCTTGTGGTTTAAATGATGGGTCCTCCCTGAACTGGATAATAAATAGTTAAGTGAAGAGTAAAAAAAAATTACGGAAATTACAAGAAGCATAGACCACAGAAAGAATTACCATTTGTGTTAGCATATTATCAATGATATCCATATACGGCCTTAAAGGATCCCGTTTAGGCATCTGTTTTGAAGTTGCTTGAGCTACCTAGTCAAAGCCATAGCCATTATAAGAATAGGAGCAGCTCGAGCAAACGTAATGGCATTTAACAACAGACTTCTAACATGCAAATCAGTATAAAATGCAATTTTATAAAGACATACCACAATCGCATTTGACAGTTCTTGATGGGCATTATCAAGCTTGACCGCCTTTTTGGCAATTTTATGAGACAATACTTTTTGACGGGTTGTCCAATCTGCATTTTTCCATAAGGTCCTAGGAATTTCACTCAAACCAAATCCAAGAAGAAATGCACCCGTGACTAATCCAAATGTGTTTGAACAAGCCATGGCCACACCTAAGATGTCTCTAGTCCTGTAATAGCAGAGTTGGTCCAAACAACAGAAGGTGATATTATAACCCAGAAGTAACTGAATGAAAACATTTAAGGGTATATGATCTTGTATTCAGTCATGAGGTACAAGGGAAAATTTTGTTTTTAATTGAAGGGAACTGCCAATTTAGTTTTTACGAATTTTACAAGATGGACATCATGAGTTACTTAAGTTAGTGAGAGAAATGCCAAATGGAATTGAATATGAAGTGTCCAAGCAATAAAAAGAAACAAAACAGAGACGCAAATGTGTACACAATGTTTAATTCAAGTGCATCTGAATTCCAATTTTGTCTCTAAGGTGCAGTTATGTCTCCAAGATAGACAATATCCACAATTCCAGCAAGGTGTGCATACTTCGAGACAACTAGTCACAGAATTGAATGTTGTAAAGAAATAATCCTTAAAAAACCCTAGAAACCAGAGTATTGACAATCAACCAGCTAGCTTCCTATACTTTGGGACATCATCTATCTTGATATGTTGAAAATCAACCGGCTAGTTTCCTTCACTTGGTTAAACCACTGAACAGTCAGTAAATGTTCTCTTAGTTATTTAGACTTCACTATATTGATGATGTATCAAATATTTCCACACAACCATAAAGATTACACATTAATATGAACCCACTTTATTGATATAACTGATTCAGAGTATTGACAGCAATCATAAGAAAAAATATCACAAACATACTTAATCTTGTCCATCATTAGAAGGAGGATGAACCCAAATAATCCCACAGCTCCAACAATTGAGTAGAAAACAAGCTTATCATGAATGCTAGTCTTAAGTCTCTCATTGAAGGTAAAGTCTCCAGCATCTTCATAACCCTCAATAAGCGGTGCAACAATCCTGCTTAGACATATACACGATATTTTCAAACTATGAGAAATATTGTAAATACGCTAGAGGGTATTGGATAATAGAAAATGGTAACTGGAAACATGCAGATCACATATCCTATGACTAGCGAGTCATAGTTAACAGTTAAACATGAATGAATGTGTGCAAGCAGATTTCTTTTTTACTCTCCTTAATGTCATTTGTTAAGGTCATTTTCGCATTCGGATTGAGACCTAAAGACGAATGATACTAGAATACTAGATACAGCATTCATAAAGAATGGATGTGCACAAGCATATTTCTTCTTTGACACCCTCTACAATTATTTGATAAGCACCTACTTCAGTAAGAGATCAGAACTAAATGATGAACTTGCACCATCAACTTTGGGAGATGGTTTAGAAAAACATTTGCCGCAGCTGTTTTATCATTAAACGTCTGCTCTTTCTTAACGAATACTAATATGAAGGTCCAACGTGTATCGTAAAAAATTTGAGTTCTAGTACACAACCAAGAACCAAAAAAAAAATGTGTAAATATCTGACCAAACCTGATGCGATGAGTCAAACAAGACTACTGCTATCAAAGTGGCCGGAATCATGTAGCACACATATTTCATTAGTTATGCAGTAATGCAGTTATTCTGGGTGTAAAGTCAGCATAACTAGAGAAAAATACTGCAAAAGAGAATAGCCTACCAAGTTAGTAGAAACATACTCCAGTATGACAAGCTCCAAAAGAATGAAATACCTCCGTTGTCATGTCCAATTATTGTCTGTACAACCATAAGAATCAAACACCCATCAGTCCCAATCCAAAACAAATTTTCAACAATCAACCAACCTGCCCTTAACTACTTTTTCAGCAGCATGCTCTTCTCAATGCCGTCAATACAACTTACTAGACGAACATTCAGGGCATAATTTCTCAGAGGCTACCCTTGCATCAAAAATTCTAACCCATATGCAATAAAACACACATCTACAGTCTACACTATTAGATTAGTTTCATGTAATGCGCAATGTGGACTTGCCAACTTATGTGGCTCAACATCCTCCCTCAATTGCGAGGGCCTTTGTTGAACCTCAGCAAGTGGGATCTCATACCGATCTAGCTAACCATTACGGTCATGTTCTAAAGATGCATACAAAAATCCGCTTTAATATCATATTAGATTAGTTGTATCCACAGGTGGTGTGTGACTTAAGCCTAAACATACACCGCCAAGCACCAATGACCCAAACCCAATGCAGTCCGTCAATTAACTCATCAATGCACAACCCTCCATTATCATCTCAGCATTTCTAACATGTAATAAAAAAACCCGGATGAGAGAACTCACAGTCCAGATATCAGCCGGAACGAGGATGATGATAGAGAGGGAGCAGAACCACGCGTATCCGACCGTAACCAGCACATGACGCGGCACATCGGGGCCAGCGAAGTACCTCAACGTCATCACCACCATCCCTAGTGTCAACGGCAGCGAGATCAAGTAAAACAGCCACATCTCTCCTCTCCTTCCAACCACCGCCGAGCAGCAGATTCCGCAAACCAATCAAAACTCCGGATCAAAAGGCATCCCTGTCTTTTCCGAATGAGAGCTCAATTTCGCCGATTCCGACGCACCGCGTGCGGTGCTCCGCCTCGACCGCGCCAACCAGATCCGCCGATTCGAAGCGGCAGCGAGCAATGTTCCCGTTCGGTAGGATTCGAACAGAGAGTGCTGACGTGGCCACGTTGATTGCTTGAATGTGGAGAATTCGTGTGATTCGCGATGATCGTCGTCGTTGTTGCCGCTTGCCGGCTTCAACTTATGACCAGCATTGGAAGCGAGAAAACGTGTCTGTGAAATGTTGCGCCATGGTTGGTCGGCTCCCACCCAGCCGATGATTCATTGGGCCGTGTTATTTGGGCCGAACTGAAGCCCAATACACTTTTCTTTTTCTTTTTTTGAAATGACGCAAATGATAAAATGTTGATATTTTCATATTATCATTCTGAATTTAGTTAAATTTCAGAGTATGTAAGTTAAAGCAATTAAAATAATATCACTTTGAATCAGTGTTCTAAAAGGTATTTGGCGGTGTCTAATCGGTTAGGCGGGGATTAATCGGAAGAATTAATCGGACGGTTAGGCGAAGTTATATATTAATAATATATTTAATAATTAACTATAAAATTATACCTATAAAATTTAATATTATTTTAAAAATAAAATAATTAAAATAATTAAACGCTAGATTGGGCATTTTTAAAACGCTCAGAGACTAATCGAACGCCTAGACGACTAGGCGGCCGCCGTTTAGAACAGAGCTTTGAATAGTAATTAGGTTTGATCTTTATTCCAAGCAGCCAATCAAGTTGCTCGGAAGACAAAACGATGCTGATTTGAATTTTAATGAATAATCATAAAGAGTCATTTGCAAAATTCATGATTTTTTTATTTTAATTTATACTTATTTATACACATGTCAAATTTGGATTGACTATCAAAAAAAATTCTTTGGCGGTATGTTCCTTGGCCGCTTATGATTTTGATTTTTTTGGGTTTTAGTGTTTTTATAATTTTTAGTGTTTTAGAGTTTTTAAGTTTTTTGAATTCATAGTTTAAGTTTTTAGTGGTTTAGAAAATTCTTTAGAATCCTGTCGTTTCAAAATCCTAAAAGTGTAAAATCTTTAAACCAAAAAAATTCATAAATTTAATATATTAAAATTTCTAAATCTTTAAGATTGTAAATTTTTTAAATATCATTTATAATGATATTATTCTAATAAAGAAATGTGACCGTTTTGAGCAAGAAAATAAGCATATTGTCATAACACAATTATCAAACATCATTCAATTCAGACATAAATTCATAGGTGGTGGAACAGTTTACCATATCCCCAATCAATTATGACATGTTTAAATTAAATAATATATCAATTTTTTATTAATTAAAAATGATGTGTTCTTATTTTTTTTATGTAAATATTACTCCCTCCGTCCTCTAATACATGTCGTTTACGGTTAATTTGAGTAGATTAAGGTGAAGTTAATGCTAGCGGTTGAACAAATTTAATAGGTAGGTGGTTAACAATTTTTTGAAAAAGTTCGTGCAAAAAGTAAAATTGGTAGATGATTATTGGTGAAGAATGTATTCTTTATTGATTATGATAATGAAGTGATTAATGTTTGACATTTTAAGGTAGTTGTTGATATTAAATACGCATTGAAAATTGGTAAGTGACAAGTAAAAGTGGACAAAAAAATTCGGTTAAGTGACATATAAAAGAGGACAGATGGAGTAGTCATTTATTATATATGCGAGATAAACAATGTACAACTAAAAATCTCTCTCTGCATCCAATACATGATGGCAAAATGACCTCATGTCATGGGTGAATGTTATAGTGTGGTTAAGTCCCGTTCGGTATAGTATATAGTAATGAGATAGTATAATTAATATCAATTAAAAATATTTGGTTCTTTAATTGTATACTTATTAATAATACATAGTATAGATTTTACTTTTTAAAATCTTATTAACAATCTCTTTAAAATAAGTGTGGTTACCAAACATAACCTTAGTAGTTCAAAAGATTGGGACTATGTGACAATTGAGTTGCACGAAGACAGAATTCACTGATCATGTGACCACTAAATGGGCCCTAGCCCAATTAAACTAACCATCATGAGATATGTAAGCCCATTAATTTCCACATACCATATTAAAGAATCTTCTGCTTTAAAAAATATTTTTATTATACGCACTAAGAGTCTTGAATTACTAATCATTTAAGTTAATTTGATTAAATTAATAAGATGTTAATATCAGTGGTTGAATAATGGACGAAAGGCGTGCTGGGCGAAAGGCGTACCAACTAAAATGGCGTCTGTTTGAATCTCAGCATTGACAGAATGCTTGGTCTCGAGCTCGAGCCCATCCAAGCTTGGGGGATGATGGATTTTCCTGGGGTTTCATCCGGCCCAAAGGGTACGGTTCCCCAGCTTCCAAAAAAAAAAAACTTACTAATCTACTTAGTTTAACCTTGAACAGCTATTATATCAGAACGGATGGAGTAATTAATGATTGACATTATAAGTTATGTAACAATATTAATTACACATAGAAATTATTAAGTGACAATTGATAAACAAAAGTAGATAAATAAATTTTGATTAAGTGGCAAGTAGGCGATGACAGATGATATATTTATGGTATATTTAAGACGTAAATTCCATTTATGGTATATTTGGACCAACATTTTACTTGCTAGTTAACTATTTTATATTGCATTAAAAATCAACCTCCAACACCCTTATCCACATTTGTTGAACCTACAACCTTGTCCTTCCTTTCTTCACCACCCAAAACCAACAAGTCTCTCCTTCCTTTGGTGCATGTGCTTTTTTTACACTTTTTACTTTGTGAGATGTGGTGGCTTTGGGTGGCTTTTAATGGGCTCCTTTGGAGCCTTTAAACCAAATAAATTCAAGCTTGCTTTTGGGAGAAGAAGGTTCTTGCTTGATCAGCCAAGCTAAGGAAAGTGTGTGACTTGGTTGTTGATCACCAAGTTTGAACTTGTAGGATCATACATGCAATCAATATCAGCCAACCCCACATCAAATATATTATAGAATATTCAATCAAATCATTTGTTTTTATTTATCCATTTGCATGATGAAAAAGCACAAAAATGTTAGCAATATTTTGGGCACATATGTGATACTTGAGCTAGTAATTGCTACACAAAGCTTTTTCAAGGCTGAAGTGATTGGAGACGAGTGTTTTACCCACTAAAGCACATTGACAATTAGCCACAACTTTTCATTTCAAGAATTTGATTTTTGAGAACTTGAGAACATTAAGACAAAGAATTGTTACTCGGTCAAGCATTTTTACTTTTTATTTAATTAAAATTGTTTGTTAATCATTATTTGTTCTTTTTTATATATCACTAAACAATTTGAATGTACATTTAATTCTCACACCAACCATAAAAGTTGAATATTAATTGATAAATTTTATATGTTTCAATAATTAATTCATCATTAATTACTTATTAATTTTCTCATTTTATCATTCATTAACTACTCTTTAATTCTCTTACCCTCTCATCTCAAATTCGACCGAGGGAGTAAGTTTTTGTGTTGAACAATTTTTTAAGCTTGAGATCCCAAATAGTTTAGTAATTTGATGCCATGCGAGAGTAGTTATAACTTTAATAACTAATAATAAAAAATAGGTAAAATATTTTATTTTTTAATGAATATACTGTACATGTCAATTAATAATTGAATATAAACGCTATAACCACCGCAGCAACAAATCATTTCACTGATTTAATTCCTTTTTTTAATTGTCAAAATGTATTTTTAATTTCAAAGTCAACTATACGAAGGAACCATCATGTAGATGGGTGGAATCGAATGATTCATGCATATTTGTATTTTTCATTATAGAAAATTATTAAAAAATGTATGTACTATCACTTATTTTAATTTAAAAGACATTATTATCAAAATTTGTAATTTTAAGATTTTGAACTCAAATTTTGTCATTATTTAATTTACTCCCACAAGTTTATGTAACTATGAAATTATGTACATTCAAATTTTAATGCCAACCTGTTGTCTAATTCTATTAACACCTTCTCAAATTATGGAATTAGACTAGGTTAACATTGAAATTTGAATGTACAATTACATAAACTTGTGGGAGTAAACTAAATAATGATAAATTTCATTAGTGTCCAAAAATCTGAAATTGTAAAATCTGATAGTAATGTCCTATAAATTGAAAAAAATGGTAGTGCATACCCATTTTTGGTAAATTTTCCTTTTTATCATAGTTATCAGAACCGGACCGGAAATCGAATCGGTCATGGTCTCGGTTCCCGATTTTTTGGTCGAGAACCGCCAGTTCAATTACTAATAATAATTACAATATATAAAGTATAAGATGTTAAATGCAAATACAGTAACAATTTACTTTGTTAGAATGATTAGCTAAAGGCATCGCCTGGAACGTACGGGGTTTGGGTTCAAACTTCAGCCCCAATTATTGTCCAAAATAGTTTTTTAAATATAATTAAGAATAATTTAATCTTAATTAAATCTCTAATTATAATAAACTAGTTCAACCGGACCGGACTGGTCCGGTCAATGATATTTCAATATATCGGTCGGTTCGTTTGGTTGTAACCGGTTAATAATGCAATCCGATAAGATGTATAAATTACAAATCGGACCGGTGTCTGGTCCGGTTCCCGGTTGAACCGATCGAACCGACCGATCCGCTTCGGTTTTAATAACTATGCTTTTTATTATGTACACTGATTTTGCGAGAATGATTGAGTTTTGACTGCTCAAAATTATAATGGAATTTCATCATGGTCTTGACGATTTATTTTCAAAATTTGAGTAATATTTTTTTATTTTACTTAGGGAAGGGGAATTGTTTATATGTAGGCATGGAAAGAAATTACTTTTCCCCTATTCACTTGCAAGTGTTTATAAAATAAGTTTTCTTATATGTAAGCCTGTTCGATTTAAGGAAAATGAGCTGAAAATTTTGTGAGGCAAAGTTTGATAAAAAATTTGCAATGGGTTTAAATAAAATTGGGAAAAGTTATACATAAATTATAGTGGTGGATATACAGCTATATAGATTACATATCATAACAGCTAAAATGCTGTCGTTTTTTAGGTATTATAAGATTTGTAAGGTTTCTAAATTTTAAAAAAATTTATATTTTAGAATTTTTAAGATTTTATGGTTTCAGAATTTCATGTTTTCAGTGTTTTTATGATTTTTTAAACCGCTCCTAGTGTGTTTCATAATCATAGAAAACCTATATTAAAACTCAATATAAAATATATGAAAATTGTACTCAGATCGAAGAGCATTTTGATAAATTTTTTCTTCTAATTTTCATTTCGAATCAAATAAAAAATCAAATGAAATTAAAAAAATTCATTTTTTTCAAAATATTAATAGTAAAAAATTTTATGATTTTATTCTTCAAAAAAAATTAAACTAGTCAGATATATTTACTATATGGTAAAAAAATAAGAAATAATATAGACAACTAAATTCATAAGCTTGGGGACAAAATGTCACATTGGTCCACCCAACATTATTCACTTTAATAATCAAACGCAAAGAACAATAAATTCCAAAAAAATGATTTTTTTTAAAATTAAATACAAAATAAAATAAATAAAATACATAAAAAAAGTAACTTAAAAAAAATGGTGGATTTGAGCAGAAGACAGATGAAGACCAGAAAGTCCAATCTCTCCTTCTCTTCACCTCCAGCCCAATTCACCTGTCCAACTCGTCGGAGTTTATCCGACCATGTTCCGGTGACCAACACCGCAACCACTGATCACCACCACAGCGATGGAGGCCGGGAAGGCCAGCAACGACGACGGCGTGTCGTCGACGTTCCGCGCCCTGGTCCAGAGCGCAGACAAGAAGTTCGCTAGGGTTCGCGACGTGCCGCCGGCGCAGTCCCGCGGCTCGGTGACGGGCCACTACTTCCCCAAGGTGTTCAAATCGCATATGCGGCTGTGGAAGTTCCAGCAGGAGCACCGGGCGCGGCTGGTCGAAGCGGGGCTGCAGCGGTGGGAGATCGGGGAGATCGCGAGCCGGATCGGGCAGCTCTACTTCGGGCAGTATATGCGGACGAGCGAGATGCGGTTTCTGTTCGGGGCGTATGTTTTCTACGAGGCGATTTTGAGCCGGGGGTATTTTAAGGGGAGTGGCGCCGGGAAGGATTTGGGCGTGAGGTATAAGGAGTTGAGATTCTACGCAAGGTTTTTGATGGTGGCGGTGATTTTGATCCGGGCGGATATGGTTGCGGCATTGATGGAGGAGTTTAAGGTTGCGCTTGATGACTGCAAGGCCACATTTAAGGTGAATATCTTCTGTATACACTCCTTTATGGCGTTTGTAGAATCAGATTTGAGTTGGATTGGATAGGATTTAGGTTCAGATGTGTTTATTGGTTTTTGAATGGTAGGCTTTTAATGGTGGTTGATGGGTGTTTAATGATTGTTTTGGTGGAATTTTTGGCGGACTTATTGAGATCAAGCCGAGTATTGAGCTTATAGTAGTTTGAGAAAGAAGGTTGAGCATGTTGATGGATGTTTAATGGTTGTTTTGGTGGACTTTTTTAGATCAAGCCGAGCATTGAGCTTATAGTAGTTTGAGAAAGAAGGTTGAGTATGTTGATGGATGTTTAATGATTGTTTTGGTGGTGTTTTTGGTGGACTTTTTGAGATCAAGCCGAGAATGGGGCTTATAGTAGTTTGAGAAAGAAACTTGAGTAGGTTGATGGATGTTTAATGATTCTTTTGGTGGAGTTTTTGGTGGACTTTTCGAGATCAAGCCGAGAATGGGGCTTATAGTAGTTTGAGAAAGAAGCTTGAGTAGGTGATTTGCAAAATGCAGGTTTGGGGATTGCGTTATCTTGGATGCATTTGGGAATTGTGTGAGTGTGGTTTTGTGGTATTGTTATTAGATGGAATGGATTGGTTTGGGGATTCTTGGATGTTGAGGTATGTAGAAGAGTACATTGATATTGAACTACCACTTTTTTCCCCTAATGTGAAAAATGGTTTGTATTGGAGAGGCGTGTATAGCCATTAAATCTTAACATGGCTGGGAAGAAAGAATTTGACAGAGGTGTCTTCCATGCCTGTCGTACCATGAATAATTCTATGTTGTGGGCTGATAGAGATTGCTTTATCTTGATATGGCCTACACTTCTCAACAAACATACAGCATTGGGGTTTACAGGGATGGGATCTGGTGATAGGTGATAGAGGAATCAGTCTTTCCAGTTGGTTGAATCAACTTTAGACCCTTTACCGGAATAGGCAAACTGTGTACCTACCTGAACTAAAGTTTTAGCAGCAGCAAATATGAGCGTGTTTGGCTCTTACTCTTTATTATCATTATTTGTTGACTAACCACTGAATAAAAACGACTCTGTATCAAGCTCCAGTGTTTCGTTTTAGGTATCGTGCTGATCATAAATGCCGTCATAGTGTACTGATTAATATCGGCTACCTTTTATAACAGGGACTTCTGGTGATATACTATCCTACGTATAAAAGGGTAATTATACTGATATTACATGTAATTAGTAATTGTTTTTGTGCTGGAGTCCTTGTTTGTATGATGAGTGAGGAGGTTCATGTGTTAATGTTCTATTTCAACTATTAAATGCCTCTACATTCTATAGTTGACCCATCACTGTCCCTAAGCGATCCAGGTTATTTGTTTCCATGGTAATAATTATTAATGTAAGGACATGGTTCTCTACCTGTAATAATATAATGTTTTGTTTCCATGGTAATAATTATTAATAATATACTTGTGCATCTTTTCGTGTGTGTTTTTCTTATATCACATATTACTATTCGGATACTCATGAGAAACTATGCAATTACCTTCAGGAAACCAACTTCAGAGAATGGAAACTAGTTTTTCATGAAATTAGTCGTTTCACTAAAGTTGATACAGCCAGCTTGAATATTCGACCTTTGAGATATTCACCCATGATTGATCCTCATCCCAATTCAGCTCCATCCGTGGCTCGCTTCCATGCTAAAAAGATTCTGAAGTTTCAAGATGCATTGCTAACCAGTTACCATCGAAATGAGGTACTTGTAGTTTAATGTTTTTGATCCTGTTGTTTGCTGCTCATGAAGCATGATCTGTATGCACAATACCTTATCCACTCATAATGTTTTACTGAACTACTGATTACAGGTCAAATTTTCAGAACTGACTATGAACACTTTCAGAATGCTTCAATGTCTAGACTGGGAGCCAAGTGGTTCCTCTCACCCAAAACAACCTGTCAAGCCATACCAAAACGGCTATAAGAATGATACTTCAGTCACTTCAGGATTCATTGAAATGAATCTCGCCATGGACGAGATTGATCCATCAATGCCTGCAAATCCAAGAAAGGCAATCTTGTATCGCCCATTGGTGACACATTTTTTAGCGGTTAGTACAGTAGACATAATTATACTGATTTGCCATTTCAACCGAAGTTGTTTCATGCTCAAGCTTGCTTGGAACATATTTAATATATATTGTCTCTTGTCATGATTTGGAATTTTGGATTTGCTTATAAGTTGTAGTCTAGTATTATGAATTAAAAAGCGGTCATATGTTGATGTATAATGTTGTGTCAATAGACCATGGCAACCATTTGCGAGGAGCTGCCTGCAGACAATGTCATGCTTATATATCTATCTGCATCAGGTTCACTTTGTCTTCTGTTTAATTAGATTCATGATAAATTGTGTTTATGGTTCTTAATACAAAGTCCATGTTTCAGGAAAGGATAATCAGAGCAACTTGTATCAAACAGATAGTTCTGGAGGATCCAGAGTATCTTCAAAAAAGGCATCTTCAGAGTCCTCCCATGAAGAATGCAGTTCTATGCCCGAAGCCCATCTCGGTGAGAAGAACAATTCGTTATATAAGGAGGGAAGCTGTCTGTGGCTAGGTCCCAAAGGAAATGGAAGTGAGTGAAATTAGAAGCATGCACACATTAACTTTGTTTGATGCACGGCCATCAATCATTGATGTTAAGATCGTGCTTATTCTAGAATATCTATCTTACTCTTGTCAGGTTACTACAAGCTTTACCCTGGTGATTTAATTCCCTTTACCAGAAAACCTCTTGTCGTTATTATTGACAGCGACAACAGTCATGCATTCAAGGCAGGTTTGTCAAAACTTGTTTCTATTGAAATTCACTTCTCCCAGTAGCTACAATAGATCAGGAAAGTATATGATTGGAACACGGAACATGTTAACATGTTACTCTTTGTTAGACCTTCACAGTAATTTTCGTTTTCTTTCGATTAGACAAATTGCTAAACAAGTGAAATGGAGAAGCTCAATTCGATAGCATGTAGCGTATTAGAATTTGTTTCAACTACCCCTTTCATTCCATGACTTTTACGCATTTAACCTACACCTTGCTGATGATGATTTACTTTCTAGCAGTGCGGTTCCTGATGACATAATGTGTTTAATCTAAATGAGTTAAATATAACTTTGAGAAACTTGATGTATACTTTTTCCTCGCCCCAAGTGTGGTGAGTGATGACCATCTTTTCCGGTTCCAAATTCAGGTTCTGCATGGCGCAGAGAGGGGAGAGACAGCTGCGCTACTTCTATCTCCATTGAAGTCAATGTTTAAGAGCACATCAAGTTCTGATACGCAGAATGGGAGTCAATTCACGTTTTTCTTGACCGCCCCTGTACTTGCATTCTACCAATTAGTCGGCCTCTCATTATCTGATCTCAATATGGTAAGCTCTTCACAGCACCCCTTTCAACTTTTTCAAGTGTTTAACCTAATATCAACTGTTCATTCATTTTGTCAATCCCACTTCGTTTCAGGATGTTTATGCGGAGGCAGAGAAAATCTTCTCGACCGCCTTCGCTGAGTGGGAAGTGTTGCTATGTACCTCAACTAATCTGGATCTTGTATGGGCTCAAGTCATATCTGATCCCTTTATTCGCCGGCTCATTCTAAGGTATTAATTCTTTGACATAAACGCTTCGATCCTTGAAAAAGGATTACTCAGTGGCATGTCTCCCTCTCCCTCTTTTTCCCCATTGTCTCTACATCTCAACATTTCCATGGTTGATACTGCCTTTAGCCTGACGCTGCTCTAAATGTGATCTGTCCCTTATTTCCAACAGATTTATATTTTGTCAATCAGTGCTCTCCATGTCATGCCCTCCTCGAGACGCTGAGCAATATCTACCCATATGTCTGCCTCATCTTCTACCATCTTTATCGCCCAGCTCGCCAAACGTGCAATCCCGAGTACTTCAGCTCGCGAAACATTTGAAAGTCTCTCATTTCTTTAACGTCACGTGAATCGGATACGCAAATACCTCATTATTTCCCGATAACATAAATCCCCTGAGCGCCAGTTTTTCCGGCCAAGGCTCACCACCAGAGAAAAGCAGACCTGGAACCCAATCCTCCACACTGGAATGATTCTATGCAGCAGCATGTAATGTAATAATACCATAGCTTGCCTCCCTGCTCCAATCGATTTCAACTTTGTAAGCTTGTGTGTGTGACCAGTAAAGTTACCTATTAGCTTGTGTATCCAATATCGCCTTAGATCATAGACCCATTTGTCTATATATTTGTACAACCACCTAGGATATATTCATTGGAAGTCATATTTTCATTTATTTTTTATCTCCAATTTCAATTGATTTTTAATCAAATTAGACCTGCCCGTGATCTAGCTCATTCTCATCAGAAGAAACTATCAACTATGATTGTAACTCAACTTTACTTTTCTCTTTATCTTTATTTAGAGAGTTTTCTTTCCTTCTCCGTATTTCAATTTGATGAGGACTATCTAGTACGATTATAATTTCAAATTTAATTTTTTCAGTTTTTCAGATCTCTTAGTTTAATATCATTTAGACTCATCACATCAATGAATTATCAGTCTCTCTAACCATCACGATTAAATTTGTATACTATTGGAGTTGAACTTCTAATATTCCGTATTTATTTTTTGTCAATGAAAGCACCATATTTAAAAAATGAAAATAGCCATGTTAACATACTTATGAAGAATGTTCTTACCAGCCATCAACTGAATTTTTTATCTATATATATATATATATATTTTTTTTTTACAATAGATACAATAAATTATCGGTGCCACTAAACCAAAAAAACTGACCCGTCCGAACTCCAATTGAATTGAATTGCTTGCAAATCAAGCATCAGTTGAAAACGCTCCTCATATAATAAAGCGGCTCAAGTCTCGACTTTACAATAACTCCCGACCCAATGTTCATCCGCCACGTCATCTCATCGATCCATGCCTCGCAGAAATGCACGATCCTGTCCGTCCATTCGACCCGAGAAAACACAAACCTCCACATCATCCACCGCCCGTCTCGCGTTTGAAAAAACACAAGCGACCACGTTCCGCTGGCTTCTCGCGACGTCAACAGTGACTCCGTATATAAAGGACGCTCCAGACCCGTTGGTTCAGAATCTTTCGCTTTTTCGATTTCTGGAGAGAGAAGCCCACGCCGTTGGAGATTTCGATTGAGTTTCGCCTCGCCGTGATTTTCAGAGGTTAGCCGTCTATTGTTCGTTCGGCCATTCCCGGCTATTGTTATGGCTTGTTGAATCTCATCGCTTCCTCGGTCTTTCGATTTTCGTTAGGGTTTTTTTTGAATTTGATTGGCAGCGTCTGGTTGGGAATTAGGGTTTTTTATTGCTACCGATCTGTCCATTTCTTGATGATGAGTTTAAAGCTGTATCGTTTTCTTCAATTCTTGATAGGTTTGTTGATTCGACTGGCAGCGTCTAGTTAGGTATTAGGGTTTTTTTATTGCCACCCATCTTTCGATTTCTTCATGATGAATTTGAAACTGTTTATGTTTTGTTCAATTTGTGTAAGGTTTGTCGAATTCAATTGGCAGCCTTCGGCCTTGAATTAGTTTTTTTTATCGATCTGTGTAATTCTTTGCTGGAGAATTTGGAATTTCAAATCTTTCATTTGTTTGGTCGAATGCAATTAGAATACGCTACTGGATTATTTATTTGACAACTTTGTACCGTATCTTTCATATGTTGGTGTTCTGGGTTGGTTGATTGCTTGCTGGTGTGGCTGGTGAGGTAGATGATGGTTGACTGTTACTTTTATTGATGGTTTGCAGATGGCTCGTACTAAGCAGACAGCTAGGAAGTCCACTGGAGGGAAAGCTCCCAGGAAGCAGCTTGCTACCAAGGTTCGTGTTAACAATATGAACTTGCATTTCATCGAGTTGTTTTCCTTTGGTTCGGTATCTGATTACTCAATTGGGTGTTGTATTATTCTCAGGCTGCTCGGAAGTCTGCCCCCACCACCGGAGGAGTCAAGAAGCCCCACCGATACCGTCCTGGAACTGTTGCCCTTCGGTAAGTGCTCTAGCTGGCTTTTGCTAACTGGCATCAGCTGTAATTGTATTGAACTGATGAGTTTCTGATTTGGTGATGGTGTGGTGAAACACAGTGAAATCCGTAAGTACCAGAAGAGTACTGAACTCCTGATCAGGAAGCTCCCATTCCAGAGGCTAGTCCGTGAAATTGCCCAGGACTTCAAGGTCAATTGTGCTTCTGAATACTTGCATCTCACAGTTTGGGAATTTTAGTGATTACTGCTTGCCATGTTGGTAACATTTGGCTGTATTTATTTATTTATTTTGGGTGTATTTGCAGACTGATCTCCGTTTCCAGAGCCATGCTGTGCTCGCACTCCAGGAGGCTGCCGAGGCATACCTCGTTGGTCTGTTTGAGGACACAAACCTCTGCGCCATCCATGCGAAGCGTGTGACCATCATGCCTAAGGACATCCAGCTTGCTAGGAGAATCAGGGGTGAGAGGGCTTAGTTGATCATCTTCTGGAACTTGGAAGCTGATGGAAGTGGAGAGCGCCAACATCTGTATTGGCTCTCATGTTGCTTAGTTTCTTTAATTCTGTGTAGTAAGTGAATTAGACAGTTTTTCTTGCAGTGTATAACCTCAATTTCCATATGTTTTGTGCTTATGGTCTTGATGATATGGGGATTTGAATCTACAAATCTACTTGTGTCCGGGTGAATCAGGCACTACATATTGGGCGTTTTTTTCATTTGAATATCTATGGTTCTGTGTTTATATTCGTCCTCTCAATTTAGTGCCATATGGATTTCTTTATTTGCTGATTCAGTGGTTGTTATTACTAATAATCGAACATGGATCATACTGAATTCCCCTGGTATGGAATAGGATCTGAAAAATATAATCCAATGACACCCCATCCCACGTCACACCAGGTATTCCGTCTGACCGTGCGATACCCAATTCATGTCTTCCGCCTGAATCTTTGGCTTTCCTCATACCTGCGCAGCTGGATTTTAGTTTGTTGCGATCATATTGTGCTACTTTTACTGTATTGGACCCTCACTCAAATAGTCAAACTGATCCGTTCCTTGTGCTTCTTCGCATTCTGAAAAGGGTGAAGAAAGTGCTGGATTCAGTCAGCCACAGACCCGGTGGAGAAGAGCCGAAAGGCGATGGACAACAGTTCTGCGCGGGGGCGGAGAATTTGACGCCGCTGCGGGAGTAGAGTAAATCGTAATTTAATTAATACTCATTCAAATCGTAATTATAACTGTGATTTTTTTATAAAATTAGGGTAAAATAGCGTTATGAAAATAAGATGACTTTATTACATATTTCTGAAAATTTTTAATCGGGAGAAAATCAACTTCAATACTCAAACACAAGGATGAACAAACAGAGTGAATATAAAACGTACGGACAATCCTGTGGGATCGGACGGCAGAAAATGCTCGAATTCGTACTAGAATTGGACACGTGTCGCTCACCCAGCTCGTCACCGTCCAGTGGTGCAAGTCACATCTGTCCATCTGCATTTTTTTCACACCGTTGAGAGTCTCTTTCTCATCTCATCTGCTCTGCTCTGCTTTTGCAGCGCTCTGATCTGCTCCCGCCGTCGACGATTCCTCCGCAAAACCGAATCTTGAACTCGACCCGCTGACGAACAGGTGACATAATGTCGCCGACGACGGAGTTCGAGTCCGTCTCCGCGTCCGCCGGGTCGGAAAGCGGAGAAGAGCAACGCAACCGAGTGGACTCGGTGACGACCGCAACAAGCTGCAGGACTCTGAGCTTAACGATTCCCAGCGAGAGTTTTCTCAAGTCCGCCGTCCACGTGAAAAATCAGGCACCTCTGATTTTAACTTTTCTTCATTTTTTGGTGGTTTTACGAAGTGGGGTTTTAGGGTTTCTGGCGGTTGTGGCAGGTGGTGGAGGCGACGTGGAGGCAGGGGAAGGAGGTGGTCGACCCGACGATGTACAACGGGTTGCTAGGCACGGCCTTCATTTGCCTGAGGTCGTTTGAGGCTACAGGAGAGCACAGCGACCTGGAACTGGCGGCGGAGATCGCGGACGTCTGCGCTTCACGGGCAAGCTCCTCTACAAGGTGATGTCAATATTTTTATTTTTTTCTCAGTTTTTTTCAAATTATTTTGTCAATATTTGAAGTCAGCTTGAGATTATGTTAGATTCTTGAAGTTTTTAGTACCTCAATAATGCGAGTTTGCAACTTTCTTCTTCAGTGTTTCGTCGTATGATCCGTATTGTTTTTGCAGTTAAAGGTTAGATTTTGTTTTAGATATTGAGAAAGAAAATATTTGAAAGGACTATAAAAATGAAATTCTTGGGTGGGGGTGCACACTTGTAACACGTGGCGAGTTGTGGCCACCGTGGTGTGCACCCTAGAATCACTCAGTTCAAGAAGAAATGAGTGGACCGGAGAAGTCTGAACGCAGCGGAGGTATGAAAAACGTGCGCCATCGAGTGGTGGTCAGTGACTCGGTGGTCGCCGGCCCAAGTGCTGAAGCGTAGTTTGTAATCTTATGCGTATGTGATTGATTGCTTGTTTGCTTGTAGTTGATATCACAGGCCGTTTTCGATTTTGTCGGAGGGCTCATCTGGCCGTCACCGACTGTGATTGATTGTTTCTTGCAGACATTTTCAGTCACAGAAAATTTTTTATTAAATTTTTTGAACCGACGACTTCGCGTTGGAGTTGATTTTGTAAGAGGTTTATATGTGCTGCAGGCATTTGACATTTCTATGCGGCCGGGGAGGGGTGTATGCGATGGGCGCCGTGATCGCCAATTACATGGGAGATGCGCGTATGCGGGAAATGTATTTGGATCACTTTCTCCAGGTACATTGATTGCTTATTTTCTAGATATTCGACATGTATGACCAAATTACTGACCATATTCTGACTCCTGTAATTCAATATGATCATTCATATGATATTTTGTTCAGTCACATATTACGCTGAAAAATTAAATGAATGATAGAATGACACTTTCTATTTTTCAACTCACCTTATGTGATTTAAGTTTTATTAATGTGATTGTGGTGAAGGAAGTAGATGAACTTATGACGGGCTTGGTGATTGTCAAACTTGCAGGTGGCGCGAGAAAGAGCGCTTCCCGTCGGACCTGAAGAAGGCGGTTTTGGAATGTCGTACGAGCTTCTCTATGGGAGAGCCGGATTCTTGTGGGCAGCGTTGTTCCTCAACAAGCACCTCGGACCCAATGCGGTCCCGTCCGACCTCCTGACGCCTATAGTTGAGGCGGTTCTGGCCGGTGGCCGAGCTGGTGCAGCAGCAAACACCGCGTGCCCATTGATGTACCGATGGCACGGGACTCGGTACTGGGGCGCTGCCAACGGGCTGGCTGGAATCTTGCACGTCCTGCTTCATTTTCCACTGTCGGACGCTGATTTGGAAGACGTGAAGGGAACTCTGCGGCACATGATTAGTCACCGGTTCAAGGGTAGCGGCAATTACCCGTCGAGCGAGGGGAGCTCCCGCGACGACTTGATCCAGTGGTCACACGGCGCAACCGGTGTCGGCTTGGCTCTTTGCAAGGCAGTGCAGGTTGGTGTCAATTCACTCTAAATGCCTTAATTGCACATTTGCTAGTTATATTACTTATTTCGTGTCTGTTTGATTACTAATTGTGCCGATGAATGTGTGCAGGTGTGTCCGAGCGAGAGAGACCTCCATGACGCTGCCATAGAGGCCGGAGAGGTCGTCTGGAGAAATGGGCTGGTGAAAAAAGTTGGCCTTGCGGATGGCGTAGCCGGGAACGCCTACATCTCTCTCTCCCTTTATCGTCTCACTGGGGACTCGATTCACCTCCAAAGAGCTGGGACATTTGCGAGCCACCTGCAGCAAAACGCGGCGAAGCTCATCAGCCTCCGACCACAGCACGGCCCCGACAATGCATTCTCCCTGTTTCAAGGACTCGGCGGACCGGCGTGCCTCTGGTTCGACTTGCTCGCTCCAGAAAAAGCCCGGTTTCCTGGATTTGAGCTGTAAGGTGCACATCTCAGTATGTATAAGCTATAAGCGAACAAGTGTAATGTAATTATGTAAAGCCAACATTGTTAGCTCATGAGCGTGAAAGTCGCTAAATGCATAAGTTTCGACGCTAAAGATGGACTTTCGTCACCAAATCGGATAGTATTCTGCTATTATTAATTTGGGCCAGTTCCGGGACAACCCAACTCCAGACCAAAGTCCAGCCCAAAACTACGCAGCCCAATATTTCTGTTACGTTCCATCGCATAAAATCAACTCTAGCCGCCAAACCCTAATTGTTCAGGAGCTTCAGAGCAAGACAGGGAGCCGGAGGCACAAAAGTGAAGCGCTGTCGACGCCGTAGCTGCGCAACATGAAGGTAGTTTCAGAAAAGAGCACTCCGACTGAAGACTTGTATTGAAACCTGTGTTAACAGTAATTTTTTGTGTGCCGCAGTTCAACATCGCCAATCCGACCACCGGTTGCCAGAAGAAGCTCGAGATCGACGATGACCAGAAGCTGTAAGCCAACTTTATCACTCCGACCTGTTATTTTATTACACCTAGTTAGTTTTTGGATCTTGGATTGGCTTGAATCGATATGGCATGTTTAGTTAGGTCATCGAGTAATTCAATGGATTGCATAGTGAGCTTAATGTGTTTGTACATAGTTGTTAACGATCTGGTAATAGCTATGACTGATTTGGTAAATTATGTGCAAATAGTTTTAAGATTGAGTAGGTGTTGCATTTAGGGATGGGCATTTTGGATGATGGAGTTGTGCATTTGAGTAAGCGTGGAGCATCCCGTGAAATTATAGTTAGCTATGAGGTGTAGTGTTGTTAAGGTGCTATTTGTCAATGCAGGCGGGCTTTCTATGATAAGAGGATATCCCAGGAGGTCAGCGGAGATGCTCTTGGCGAGGTACGCAGGGAGTGGGAGAAACTATTTTTTAAGCTTGGCTTATATGAAATAGTTTTGGTGATCTTTTTGTGCAGGAGTTCAAGGGCTATGTCTTTAAGATCATGGGAGGCTGTGACAAGCAGGGCTTCCCAATGAAGCAGGGAGTGCTGACCCCAGGCCGTGTGCGTCTCCTTCTCCACAGAGGTTCAAACATTCACTAAACTATTTTGTTTATTTTATTCGCGAAACTCATACTATGTGTTGGCCTTTGTTTGTTTTGAGTGGGACTTCTTTTGGTTCCTAAATTTGGGTTTACTGATGTAAATTAGGTACCCCTTGCTTCCGCGGGCACGGAAGGAGAAACGGTGAGAGGAGAAGGAAGTCTGTCCGTGGATGCATTGTCAGCCAGGACTTGTCTGTTCTGAACCTGGTCATTGTCAAGAAGGGTGAGAATGATCTCCCTGGCTTGACAGACACTGAGAAACCCAGGATGAGAGGTCCCAAGAGAGCCTCCAAGATCAGGAAGCTTTTCAACCTCTCCAAGGAAGATGATGTTCGCAAGTATGTCAACACCTACCGCCGAACCTTCACCACCAAGAACGGTATGTATTTTATTTATCTCCAAACTCCCTTCATAACTTAGGCTTTGTTGGCTTATGACTTGATGAATGTTTTATATTTTTTTTCAGGCAAGAAGGTGAGCAAGGCTCCCAAGATTCAGAGGCTGGTGACCCCTCTAACCCTTCAGCGGAAGAGAGCCAGAATTGCTGAAAAGAAGAAGAGAGTGGCCAAGGCCAAGTCGGAGGCTGCTGAGTACCAGAAGCTCCTCGCCTCCAGGTTGAAGGAACAGAGGGAGCGCCGTAGTGAGAGCCTGGCCAAGAGGAGGTCCAGACTTTCCGCGGCTTCTAAGCCATCGGCTGCTGCTTAAATCACCAAAGCCTCTCTCAGTTCAGTTGAGGCTCTTTGGATCACATTTTGGCCATGAAAGAGATTTTGTTATTTTATTAAGTCTGCTTCATCTAAAATACTCTTTACTTTGAGATTTTGTCTATTTCATTATGTTTGAATACGTTTTCCTTTAAATTAGATTGAATCCTTGGCTTTTGGATGAAATTGAATTCTGATAAAATATTATTCAAATTTTCTGGATCTAAAAATGAATTGGAAATTAGTAAAAAAGGGTTCCAGTTGAATCAACTGAAATTATCTATATATATAACAGAATAGGGTTCCAGTTGAATCAACTGAAATTATCTAATAACATAAAAGTTATTAGGTTCGGTTCGGTTTGCAACCGGCCGGTTCGGTTCGGTTTGAAATCGGTCGATTTGGTTTGTTTGAAATGTTAAAAAATTGTTCGGTTTGAAACGGGTCGGTTCGGTCCGGTTTGAAATATTGGTTTAAAACCGGTCGGTTTGGTTTGAAATATTAAAACATTATTCGGTTTGAAACGGATCGGTTCGGTTCGGTTCGGTCCGGTTTGAAATGTTAATGGTTTGGTTACGGTTTCAAATTTTAAAAAACCGATAATTAATAATTTGATTTGGCTTTTAATTTTTTTTGAACCGAACCGAACCCGTCGGGTCGACGGGTACCTTTCCTTTTCCTTGTTTGTTATAAATAATTCGAATATATTCAATAAAAGAGAGTGTAGCTTCTCTGTGGGAATTGAGGCTAATTCAATCATTTGTTTTGCTCAATTTATGTTGAACACACCATTCAATATGGTGCTCAAATTAAACTTAAATCTGAATTAACTTTTCTGAGGAAAATCAAAATTTAAGTCAAACCTAAATTATAAAAAGTTTAAAATAAAGCTTTGCACTTTGATTTTGTATTTGGGCTTCGGACACAATCGGCTCAAAATGAGGAACGTAGTCCAGGCCCGATTCAGCTTAAACCTAATAAACCGGTCGCAGTCGGGTCAAAGCTTGCGGGGGGGCACCATTGACGGAGGAAGGAGGAGGCTGTTGGAGTTTGCTTGGCGAGTGAAAATGGGCGGCAGAGGCAGGGGGAACAACCGCGCGCGCACTCAGCGGAAGCACTTCAAGCAAAGCAGGGAGAATGTCTGGCGGGACGACAGGAAATCGGATGGCAGAAACGGGAGTGACGCCAGTGGAGAAACCGCCAACAAATCCTGGGAGCCGTTCGAAACTCAGAATTCTGCTTTCTCTGAGTATTACAAGGTAGTGTCGGTGATGTGAAGAGGTCGTTACGTTAGGGTTTAGGTTTGTGTGAATTGAGCTGTGAATCTTTGTGACGGGTGATCCGGCTTTTGAAGGTTTCAAAATAAGTTTTATTTGATATTTTTAATGTGATTTTGTAATTTTGGTTTTGCAGGAGCAGGGGACTGTTGCTCCAGATGAGTGGGATACTTTCATGGAGGTGCTCCACAAGCCTCTGCCAGCAGCTTTTAGAGTGAATTCCAGGTTATGGGTTTCATTTGTCTCTAGGTTTTAAAGGTTTTGTGATTCTTATCATCTCTAGCTTGAGAGAAATCAAAGCGGCTGTGGGTAGAGAAACATACTGGCTAGCGTAACATTTCATAATTTGGAATAGTCTGTGCTGGAACAGAAATTCCAGAAACATGGAAAAACTTTTCCTATAACTCAAGCAGCTTAAAATTACTAGTTTTATGTTTGTAAAAAACCTTAAAAAATTTCTTAAATATCTTTGTTGGATGTCTTTGTATAAGAACTATTTTCTGTCCCATTTTTGCTCATAACAATTAATTATTTGTGAATTTCCAAATTTAAAGTAAAAATAATAGATTTTAAGGAATTTAGTAACCGTTTTTGTGTCATACTCGTTTCCTACTAATTTTTAAATTAACATTTATCGTATGTGTACCCATAGCCATTTACGTACCCGTCCCCGTATCCGTGCAACTTAGGGAAGAGTCATGCTGCCGAGGCAGGATGCCATCAGACTTGTGTCTGTTGATAAACAATATAGTTTTTACCATTTGGTTTCCGTCAGGTTACAGGAATTTGGCATGGGAAATTGGTTGGAAGCTAGCATCCGGTCAGTTCTTATATTCTCCATTTCTGATGATTTTCTCGTGTATTAAAATTGCAGTAGCCCTTTCTGTGAGGACCTTCGATCGCAATTAGAGAATGACTTCATGAAATCTCTTGAATTCGAGGTTCAGCAATAACCTAACTTCATATCTTCGAATGTAATTTTAGGTAATTTAATCTTGTTCTTCAATCGTTGCAGGACACAGGTGACGATGAAAAAAATGCTATCAGGCCCTTACCCTGGTACCCTGAGAATCTAGCTTGGCATGCTAACTATTCACGTATGCAGTTGAGAAAGAACAAAAGTCTTGAGAGGTGACCCGCATGCTTATGTTTAATGCTTATATTTTTCAGTTTTACGACTTTTTTTTTATCGCTCGAAATAGTGATTTATCGTGTTTTATAATCTCTTCGAAATGGTTTCGTTCTCTCCGTTGCCTGTTCTAGTTCGTGATTTTATTTTTGAGGCTATTTGTTTTATGTTTTTAGGTTCCACGAATTTCTAAAGCAAGAAAATGAAATTGGTAACATCACAAGACAGGAAGCTGTTAGCATGGTAGGTTTTATTTTCATTTCTATGTTTCTCTAGATTTTGTGTGTTAAAGTATATTCATTCATTCTCCTCTGTTGACTTTATGGTTTAGGTACCTCCTTTGTTTCTTGATGTCCGCCCAGACCATTTCGTACTCGATAGTAAGTACAAATTTGAGACTGCAAAATTAATGGGACATATTCAGGCGACTCGGGAAGAGAACATTACGTCACTCACATTCACTTATTGATTTTAGATAAATTCCTTTTTTTTTTCTGTCTGCGCAGTGTGCGCGGCACCTGGTTCAAAGACATTCCAGTTGCTTGAGATCATATACAAATCAAGCTGTTCTGGGACGTTACCTACCGGAATGGTGATATAACTTTTTTGTCTCATTACCTTAAGTCTCATTTTGTTTTGTTAGATGCTATCTCAAAGTTAATTTTTAATCGATTTGTTTGTGGTGTTCTCGTGCTTAGGTTGTGGCAAATGATGTTGATATTCAAAGAAGCAATCTTCTAATCCACCAGACGAAGCGGATGTGCACTGCTAATTTGATTGTCACAAATCACGAAGCCCAACATTTCCCTGGCTGCCGACTGAGTAAAAAGAGACTTAATTCATCTGGGGCAAAAGCTCCAGAGGATTTGAATCTCAGCCAGCTAATGTTTGACCGCATTTTGTGTGATGTTCCCTGCAGTGGTGACGGTACTCTGCGTAAAGCTCCTGACATTTGGAGAAAATGGTAATCCATTACATATGCTTGTGTCCCAGTAAGATTTTTCCTCGTCAAAATAAATATTCATATTTGTTGTTCTTATCATTAAGGAATTTTGGGATGGGCAACGGTTTTCACGGCCTGCAGATAAAAATCGCGATGCGAGGTACTGCCATATGTGCATATGTAGATTTTTAGGTGGGGATGAACTCAAAAACTGTTACTGATTTTGACTGTACAGAAAAACTGATTTGTAAAATGAAGATATCGATTTTTGAATTTTGATATGTCATTGATGTGATCAGCGGTGTTCATTATATTCTAGTCAATTTTTTTCTTCATGTAAAGTTTTACTTTCGAATTAAAACAGGAAAAATATATAAGTCGTTAAAATGACTAGCTACCATCCCAAATTTTCTTTTAGACAATATTCTTGTATGTACCGTTGCAGTGATTCTTACATTCCTGCATGCGTTTCAGGACTATGTTTACTGAAAGAAGGTTCGAGGATGGTTTACTCAACCTGCTCAATGAATCCAGTTGAGGATGAGGCCGTGGTCGCAGAGGTAACTTTCTTAATGCTGTGAAACCCCTGTGTGCATATGTTTTCTTTGATGAAAATCTCTCTCAGATTTAATTACATGCATTTTCACACTGTCATAATTGGTCCTGTCGTACTGTACATTTTTTTATTGAGCTTAGATTATGAAGTGACAGCCTCGAGATTATGCAATAGGTCTTTGATACATTTAAATAACTATTGAACATTCCAGCTATGCGCATAACTCGTGGCATACGGATGTGGAACTGTTTGAAGGTTCATTTGTTGATCATATATCACTGTCTACTATTCAGATATTACGAAGGTGTGAGGGCTCTGTGGAACTTCTTGACGTCAAAAATGAGCTTCCTGAGCTTGTTCGTAGACCGGGCTTGAAGAAGTGGAAGGTCAGTGTTCAGGATAATATTATCTTCTCTTGTTATATAAGCTGTAGATTTTTAATGTCCAACTTAGTTACATAAATTGTTCGTATCTTAATGCCTGTTATCCGCTATAAATAAATAAATTGTACTTGAGGTCTTTATCGGTAAAGCATCTAGAAATTTATTGGACAGCAAGTTATTAGATGAACTTAATTATTTGATGTTAGTTTTGTTTCATAATATTTTGAAGAAAGTGGAACTTCTTACAAGTTTTTTTTCGTAGGCTAAATGTGTTATTCTTTTCTGAGATGATGAATCTTTCATTTGTTTCATTATACAGGTTTGTGACAAGGGTATGTGGTTTGAGTCATATAAAGATGTACCGAAATCGCGCCGAGGCTCAATAATTCCGAGCATGTTCCCAACTGGAAGGAACTTTGCTGACCCAAATGAAGATGATGGGAATGCAGATCTGGAAGTCGTTGAAAATGACGCAAAGAAGCAACGAATTGATGAAGATACTGCAAATACTGTAGCAGATGAAGAAGTGTCTGATCTGCCTCTTGATCGTTGCATTAGGATCGTGCCCCATGATCAGAATAGCGGTGCTTTTTTCATAGCTGTTCTGTATAAAACTTCTCCACTTCCTGGTAATATTAACAACAAATTACCATGTTTTTTTAACGATCGACTTATATTGGGTGGACTTTTCGCTTTTTATAGACTAATGTTTTACAAATTTTTTATCACAGCCACTGCGATCCAAGAGAAACAAAATAACCGTGGATGCAACTCAGCTCAGGCTGAGGACGGATCCGAGGGGGACCTAGCTGTGGAAGCAAATATAGATGTGTTGGATGCCATTCCTGATGACGACGCTGTTGAAACTTGTGCTGATGCAGTTGCGGACGTGAGCGCACCTGATGATGCTCGCAATGGTAATGAGGTCACGGCAGCATCTGAGGCTACTGGTAACGAGGAAGGCGCAAAGCCTCAAGAGAAAAAGAAGCTGCAGTTGCAAGGCAAATGGAAGGGGATTGATCCTGTTGTGTTTTTCCAAGATGAGGTGACATTGAACAAAATCAAAGACTTCTACGGTATCGATGAATCCTTTCCTTTCTCCGGCCACCTTGTCACCAGAAACTTTGACATGAATCATGTGAAACGGATATACTACATATCTAAATCGGTGAAGGACGCACTGGAGCTGAATTTCGCAGTCGGGCAGCAGCTCAAAATTGCATCTGTCGGCTTAAAAATGTTTGTAAGTATTCATTTTAACTAACCGTTTCTTTCGACGTGATATAATTCTGAACTCATTTTCTGTCTGATAGTTGAATACTTGACAAAAGCTCATGTTTGACTATTTCAGGAGCGTCAGTCGTCGAAGGAGGGTAATGCCTCACCTTGCTCGTTCAGAATATCATCTGAAGGACTTCCGTTGCTTCTGCCGCATGTCACCAAACAAATCCTATACGCTTCCAAAGCAGACTTCAAACACCTGCTGCAGTACAAATCTGTGAAGTTTTCCGATTTTGTGGACTCCGGGTTCGGTGAACTGGCTTCAAAGCTATTAATGGGCTGTTGCGTCATAGTTTTAAAAACAGGTATGCGATTCACCGGTCTCAGACTCTCTCCTACGCATCCCGCTGCCATTTTCTGAATGTTTTACTCGGTCATTTCCTTTGTTGACAGGTGACAAAACTTTACCAAATAAAAAGGCTCAACAGATAGCCATAGGCTGCTGGAAAGGCAGAGGTAGCATTACTGTCATGGTAACCGCCGTTGAGTGCCAGGAAATGATTGAACGGCTCATCATCCGTGGAGACATCGAGAGCTCTTCTGCTGAAGAGGTCGGAGCTATACAGGAATCGCCTGTAGCAGAAGATATTGATGTTGAAGGGAAGGGTGAGTGAACTTTCTGTCTTCAACGAAGGTTCCCTATTAGCAAGGTACCCGATTTTTAACAAGAAACAGTGAAGCTTTAATGTACGTCTAGCAACATGCTGAAGCTTGAGATTTTGAGGTTTGTGAGGTGCGTAGGAACAGCAAAATATTGTGGAACCATAATGTTCTGTCTGCATTTCTTATGGCCTGTTCTTTTGAATTTAATCGTGCGAGGCATAAACGACTGTATGAGAAAGTTGAGCTGATCCCATGCTTGATAGGAGAACTGTAGAATGATGCAATCTGATGCCAGACGGCAACTTCCTGAGAATGAAATCTTGAACTATCTACCAACCCTTGCAGATTCAACCTGACATTTGAAACCGGTAGTATTTCTCAACTTATGATTATTGAACTGCAGGTCATTTTTTAAACTCCAAATTTGAGTATCTGATGGGTGTGTTTGGTATTGGCATTGATAGAAATCAGACAACATTGTCTCTGGTTACATTTGATGAGAACAATACAAATACAATGGGCGACAAGGGTAACCTCTGATAGCAACATTCAGATACATCATTGTACTTAAATGCGGAAAAAAGATCAAAGAAGACTGAATGGAAGGAAAATGAACACCTCTGCGGCCTAATGAATGGAGTATGGGACCTTACGTCTTTGGGCTCCACGGCTGCCCGATGGAGTTTATTGCTTAGCTAAACACATCAGCGTCGAGTAAAATGAAATGAACGGCGAGATCTCAAAGAGATCCTCCCAGAGAAAACAGGCGCTGGCTCCCGATCCTTCTCTTTCTGAGCCGTTCTGCGACGATGAAGGCCAGCTCGAGCGCCTGGGAGGCGTTGAGCCTCGGGTCGCAGTGGGTGTGGTAGCGTGAACTGAGGTCGTCGAAGGTCACAGTCTTCGACCCACCGATGCACTCGGTCACATTCTGGCCGGTCATCTCGAGGTGCACTCCTCCGGGGTGGCTCCCTTCCTGGTCATGCACGTCAAAGAAGGCGCGCACCTCAGCCTGAAAGAAATCAACCGACGTTACGCCAGATTCGAACCGAATCAGCCACGTGGGAAAATCGAACAAAAGTTACACTCATGTTTCTTGTCCTTGACTTGGTATCTACACCTAACAGGTAACAACATCGTGTGGCACCACACACATTCAACGTTTCAGGTTAGCTAGCTACGTCACAACTAGAACCTGTCTCCAACATCTTCCGGATGAAAATGCTTCACCTAAAACATGTCTGCATCACTACTATCAGCAATTCAAATATCTCACCTAATAAATCCCAACCTAAGTACCCAACCTTACAAGCCCTGCCCTAGCAGACGTTGATACGTTGCCTGTAAGTATTTAGGCCACAAGATTAAACCTGCTACGCTAGTTTACTGACAGAACCTCATGTTATCGTGCTGGTACTTAGCTAGATAAGTTACCAAGAACAGATGGTGAGATTCGGACATTCGGTGTGATATTAGATGCTTTCAGTTTTTCACGGAAAAGGAGTGAAGAAAATGGTGAGATGGGTAGTACCAGGATGGCGTCAAAAGGGCGGGTTTTGAGTCCACATGGGGCCTTGATGGTGTTTCCGTGCATCGGGTCGCAGACCCAGGTCACGATCTGGCCAGCGCCTCGGACTGATCTGATCAGATGAGGAAGCTTGACCCTCATGTTCTCGGCGCCCATTCTGACGATGATTGTGATTCTTCCGGGCTTGTTGGCCGGGTTCAGGATCTCAATGAGCTTGACGAGCTCGTTGGGGTCCATCTTGTTGCTCACCTGTAAGCGCGTCAAATCATTCAGCGCCGGTTCCATAACATGTTCGAAATGAGAGAAGGGAAGGATTGTGTTGTACCTTAATGCCGAGAGGATTAGCGATTCCCCTTAGGAACTCGACATGGGCACCGTCGAGCTGGCGGGTTCGCTCCCCGACCCAAACCATGTGAGCGGAGCAGTCGTAGTAGAGGCCGGATGTTGAGTCCAGCCTCGTGAGCGCTTGCTCGTAAGGTAAGAGCAGGCACTCGTGGGAAGTCCAGAAGTCGGTGGTTGTCATGATGGGGTGGTCGACGGTGAGTCCTGCAGCGGCCATGAACCCTAGCGCCTCATCGACTCGGGACGCCAGTTCGTGGTACCTGACAAACCAGTCAACACGAAGGTAAAAATCACATCAGCGAATTGGACAGCGGATATCAAATCCAAAATACGCGCAATCCAGTTAAAGTAGGAGACCTCATGGTACTGTTAAAACTGCTAAAAGTGAATACCTTTCGCTTTGCTCACTGTGCTCGGCAAAGTCAAGATTCCATTGGGTCACGCGCTGCATTGCCGCGTAGCCTCCAGTGGCGAATGATCTGAGAAGATTCAAGGTGGCGGCGGATTGGCAATAGGCCCTGACCATTCTCTGAGGGTCGGGAATCCTCGACTTCTCGGTGAACTCATCTCCATTAATGTTATCTCCCTTGTAGCTCGGCAGCTTCACTCCATTCTTCTCCTCATAGGGATCGGATCTCGGCTTGGCAAATTGTCCGGCCATTCTCCCCACCTTCAAATTATCCAAATTGCACACAAACATCACACAAGATCAAGATCAGATTTCAACCAAATGCTCGAAAGCTAACGACTTTCAACTACAATTCCCAAACCCGGCAAAACCCATCATCAATTTCAATTCGAAACGAAACTACACGACAAGATCAAGATCAATGACATAAACCCCTCGAATCCAATCCACCCCAATCCTCGTAACTTCACAACACATAAATCATCTAAAACTAATCAGACAAAATCAGCAAATCTTCAATAGAATGTCAACACAAGAGACCAAAACCTCCAAAGCTGAAGAATTTAGCCATAATTGCCAAAACCCATCTCCAGTTCATCTAGACAAATCACACCATGAGATCAATAAGCTCCCAAATCCAACCAGCCTCAATCCTCATATTTTTACATCACACACAAATCCGATAGTAATACAGCATCAATGATATCTAGCCTAACACCCTGGCATCGTCAAGATCACAGCTTTCAAAACCTTAAAAGACAGGGATTTTCAAGACATCAAAATCAAACATGTGATAGGGTACCTTGATGACAGGCATTTGACCACCGAACATGAGCACAGCCCCCATCTGCAGAATCACCCTAAAAGTATCCCTGATGTTATTGGCGCTGAACTCCTTGAAGCTCTCGGCGCAGTCCCCGCCCTGCAGGAGGAACGCATTCCCCATCGCAGCCTCGCCCAGCCTCTCCTCCAGGCTCCTAGCCTCCCCGGCGAAGACGATAGGAGGGAAGCCCTCGATCGTCTTCAGCACGGCGTCCAGCTCGCCCTGGTCGGGGTACTCCGGGAGATGCAGCGCCTTCTTCGTCTTCCAGCTCTCCAGGCTCCATTTTTCCGCGGCGGGCTTCTTGACGTCCTTCGCGGCGGCCACCGCGGCGGGAGAGGACTTGGCAGGCTCGGCGGCGTGGACGGCGGAGATGGGCTTGGTAAATGCGGCGAATTTGGCCGATTGGGGGCTGGATTTGAAGAGGGTCAGTGACGGTTTGTGGGATTGGAGCGGCTGGGGCTGGGCTTGGACGATGGCTTGGGATGAAAGCGCCATTTTTTTTCCTCTCACGCTTCAAATTGGGATCTTAGAGAGAGAAAGTGAGATGGGTTCAGAGCTGGGGTTTGGTTGGAGAGATGATTTGAGAGTTTGGAGGAGGTTGTGGGATTTTTTATAATGGGGTTTGGGAGGGGTTTGGTGGCCTTGCAGTCAAGGTTGATGACTGACCAAATGGTCTCCAAACAAAAAAAAAACCCCAGCATTTGAGGCTACCAAGTGTAGAATTTAAAACATCAAGGACCAAATTGTGAATAAATAAAATCTTACCTACCAAAAGGCAGCCTTGGCTTGTTGGTCTTCCATGTTCCATTTATTAAGATTTGGCTTTAGGACTAGTTTATTGATTGCCATTCTACATAGGCTGCCTTGTTGTCTTGTTTGGTAAATGTTTCATTTTTCATATAAACTTGTCTTTTTTGAGCATTTGGTGGAAGTGTGACATTTTGGGTTGGTTGGTTTTATGGTGTGTGGCATTGAATTCAATTAGCTAGAGCAAAGAAAGAATTTGAACTTAACCCTAGTTGGCACCTCCAGTTAGACTTATTTATAATTTCAACTAACCCAGTTTCATAAATTGTTTTAATATTTAGGGATAAATCTCAAAAGGGATCTCTAACTATCACCATTTATTTAATTGCGGTCTGAACTATCACGATTTTTAAAAATGGTGCGATGGAAAAAAAATTAAACTTATTTTTTAAAATAAAATTTATCATTACATTCTTAAATCAATATAATATATAAGACTTAGATTTGTGTGTGAAAATTACATCGTTTGGTTATCAAAATAAATTATATTGTTTTGCACACATAAGAAAATGACGTCTTTTGATAACCAAATGACGTAAATTTCACACACAAATTTAAATCCTATAATAATATTAGTTTTGGAATGTAATTGTAAATTTTATTTTAGAAAATCAGTCCAATTTTTTATCGTACCCTTTTTGAAAATCGTGGTAGTTCGTACCGCAACTGAGTGATCGGTGTAATTCAGGACCTCTTTTGAGT